>JAOUZG010032726.1:702034-715348 GCA_026289955.1 Argiope argentata | reverse complement strand
ATTGACGCAGTCTCTTTTAAGACTTTTCCTTTTAGCCTATTGGAATTGGAAATGTATAACTTTCTATGAGCTCCTTCCTAAAGAGGAAGCAATAAATTCTACGAAACAATGGCATCAACTGAATCAATTGAAAGCTGCTATAGCGAGAAAAAAATCCAGAATTAATAAACCGACGTGGCGTTATTTTTCATCTTGGCAATGCGAGATTGCATATCGCATTAGAAATAATAGAGAAGCTCATGGGAAGATTTGGATGCTTAAGCATCCTGCATATTCTCCAGATCTCGCTCCATCCGATTACTACTTCTTTCAGTCCTTAAAAATTTCTCACCGCGATAAGCGCTTTAAATTCACCAGCGAAATAAAAGTGCACCTCGAGGATTGTTTCTTGTCGAAACAGGACAATTTTGGAAAGAAGATATAAAGGAGCATCTTGAGAAACGTAAGAAGGTAATAGAGAAAAGGGGATCTTAAATAGTAAAATAGATAATGTCTAAAACAGTAAATATTATGTAGAAATAGGAAAGAAACTCATGGGACATCCTGATACAATCCGAGTATAAAAAGAAAATAAATTTCTAAAATTTCTTTTAAAAATAACCTCGATTTGCCTTTGATTTGCAGGTTACTGCACAGACCTTTACTTTACAAGCACATCCACAAGGTTCACCACGAATGGACCGCTCCGATAGCCATCAGCGCGCTGTACTGCCATCCATTGGAATACATTGTTTCCATTCTTGCCTCAGCATTCATTGGGCCCCTTTTACTCGGATGTCACGTGGCTACATTCTGGCTGTGGGTTTCTTTCGTGCAGCTATCAACGCTAGTTGCACACTCGGGTTATCGGTACCCTTTTCCTGCATCCCCCACCGCTCACGACCTGCACCATTCCAAGCAAGTATTTAAACGGTATACTTATATCACAAACATATATTTATGGTGAAAACTTCATAATGCAGATAATAACCACCAAACACGAATGTCACTTTTGTCTAATAGATGTGTTACCCGGCTTCAAACACTAACGGTGCGAGTTTACTCTTATTGGTCCACACGTTCAATCCTATCCGCATCCTCCACAATGGAAACACGCAACCTTGAATAAACAGCTTTGATACAGCTATTGTGGTACCCTCTACCGGCAGCAAAAGCATATGAAGTGAAATTTTGAAAAGCCAGATAGCATCCATCGGAAACAAGGGTCAATTTTGTCTAATAGCTGAATTAACCGGCTACAAACACTAACGGTGTTAATTTGGTCCTATTGGTCCACACGTTCATTACTATCCGCATCCTCCACAATGGAAACCCGCAATCTAGAATAAACAACTTTGGTACAGCTATTGTGGTGCCCTCTACCGGCAGCAAAAGCATATGAAGTGAAATTTTCAAAAGCCAGATAACATCCATCGGAAACAAGGGTCACACAAACAAGGGTATCTAATGTCTATGTCACTTAGTTACAAACACTAACATTGCAAGCTCAGTCTTATGGCAAAAATCGACCAAAATTTGCCGAACTGTTTAACTTTAGGATAAAATACTTGCATTAAGACAGTATATGCAAGAGGATTTTCGTACGGCCTTCACAATTAGTTATACTCTAGTCTATAATTTGTTATGTTATTTTAATTCACAGAAAGATTATAAAAACTATCCTCATATATAAGAGTGTAATTATCATAACGTACATATTAACAAAATAGTATTTGCAGGTATGCGGTCAAGAATCATATGAGAAATAGAAGTTATTTTCCAACATTTACGTTTACAATGTTAACAATTTAAAATAATAATAATGATAAATTAATAAAAAATTCCAAATTTTAAATGTTTCACTTTTTTTATTTTTTATTTATTTGTTTGTTCTTTTAATAAAATAATTTTAACTTTCGTTCTGTTTCATGGATCTAAAAAAAATTGATTTACTTATATTTTGTGCTGCCATCTATTTTCTAAAATAAGCACTATTTCACTCTGGGATTTTAGAAGTTAATTTCCTTAGGTCTCGTGCTGCCATCTGTTGGCAAAGAGAAAATATGGCAATTTTTTTTAAGAAAAGGAAAGAAATTTGAACTTGGAAATTTTGATGTTCAGTCTATAAAACATATTTTTGGATTTATGTATGTCTGTGGTACAAAATCGCTTTAAGTTGAGTGACTGAAATTGATTATGAAGTCGTACTACCAAACTTATAGATTTCAACTAAATTTAATTTTTTTTATTGTTTGCATTGATAATTGTGCAGCGTCAGCCGGAATAAGCAAAATTGAGTTGGTTTTTTAAAAATCTATTTTTAAAGTATAATAACAAGAAGGGGTGAAAATAGAATGCCACGTCCCAGTTATGTATATAATTTATTCATCCACTAGGGTGAAATTGTTAGATTTTGCTCTGGGCACATGCTAATCTCGATATGCTGCTGACGATAACGAGAAAATGTAGAAAGCAGAAGATAAAATGTAATATACAGATTTATCATCTGAAGAGTAGATACTTATTAAACTTTTTTTTAAAGTTTAGCATAAAAGAAGAGCTTTATAAATGAAAATAAGTAATATATAGATAAAATTTAACTTATATCTTACTTAGGTCAATAGAGAAAAAATTTAACTTAATTATTTTCCATAAATAAGTGATCAAAAAATTATACTTGGCCAAAACAAAATCAAATTAGTATCTGTCAAAAATAAATCAAAACACACTCAATTAGCATTGAATGTTTAAAGCCGAGGCAACGCAAATGAGTGAATTTTCTACGCCAGTTGGGGTAACGCTATATATATTAGAAAATTTTAATTTTATTTATTCTGCATTATTTTAATTCCAAAGTACTTCAAAATGAAACCGAAAAATCTATTAACAATGTTTAATTTTAAATGTATCAAACACTAAGAAAATAAACAGAATCATTTGAAATAATCGGTTTAAAACATGCTCAGCCTAACCTCATTAGCGTGGGGAAAAATAAACTGAATTCGTTAATTATTTAGAGGTGGGAAAAGGAAGATTTTTGGAGAGAAAGTTAGTTTTTAATTGATTAATAGTGATGAAAAAAGTATCGATGAATAAAAAGCCTTTTATGAAAGATCTGAAAATTTGACTTCCGGAAGTGAGGATGATTCCTGTATTAAGAAATTTGGAGAAAGTTCGAAGAAGACCGTTCACGCTAATGTCTAAAACTAATATTTTATACAATCGTCACTATAAAATATCGATAAGCGGTTTTATTTTTTAAATAAATTCTGATTCCTATAAAAAAAGTCATATATTTAATTTTTAAAAACTCATTATGAAAAATTGATTAAATCTATTAATTCTATTCAATATATAATTATTTTTGAAAAATGGGACTATGTTTGTTATTGAGATTAATTGACAGTTGATCAATGTGTTATTTTTCTACTAACTTCTTTAAAAAACAATTAATGACCATTCCTTTAATGTTTTTAATTTTCAATTTCTGTTGTATTTCGTTTGAGAAGTATATACAATTGTTAAACTTAATTATTTGCTTCTTTTTGGATTTTAGTTTATATTCACTCAGTTAAAAAAGATCAGACTGGCTGAATTTTTTATTAAAAAAATCGGATTTAAAAAAAAGTTTAGATTTAATGCAAATAAAAAAATATATTGTCTTCATAACTTAGTTATAAAAAGGTTCAACTGCAATCAAAAAAATAGTTCAACCGCAATCGAAAAATTAATGAGTCTGCAATCGAAAATTTTATTCAACTGCAATCAAAAAATTAGTTGAACTTTAATCGAAAAATAAATCGTAACACTGTTATATATAAAATTATGTATAAATGAATATTTGTGCAGACACAGGTAAATTATTAATTTTTTCTTGTAATTTCTCATTTCTGAAATTAAATGATAAAATGTTATTTGAAAGTTTAAAATCTCCAAAATTTTAATACGTCGGTCTTTTTTAAATATATCTTTTAGTACAACTGGAATCTATCAGAAAAAAATGTCCTTAAATATTTTTAGAAAGAAAAAAAAATGATATCGGGATTTCTTCCACTTTTTAACCAAAAAAAAAATATGTCGGAATAAAAAAAACTTAATGTTTAAATGAAGCCCAAAATTTATAATTGGAATTCAAAATTGAAAATGAATGCTCAATTTCAGAATTCAGAAGTTTCAGACATTTCAGAAGACAAGAAACTTACGCGAGCAAATATATCACAATTATATATATATATATATATATATATATATATATATATATATATAAATCGAATTAAAAAAGAAAAAAACCATACTAAAAGAGAAGCAACGTATAAGAATTGGATTCCTAAATATTAAAAGTACTAAATTATGAGGAAAAATTAAATCATTTAATGCAAAAAACAACAAAAATTTAAAAGGTTTTAAAAGAAGTGTCTGAAAATTAAATTTGTGGCTCAAAATATTTAAAATTGTGTATATTATCTTTTGGCTTCAAGTGAATAAAAAAGCTGTATGTATATGTGTGTGTGTTTCTTATCATTAGCACTGACAAAATCGCAAAAATAATTATTTCATTAAAAAACTGTCATAATTTCTTATTACAACAAGAAATGTTTATACAAATTGTTTAAAAATTAATTAAAATATTGAGGGAAAAAACATGAAAATGAAAATGACATCAGTAAAAAGTTAACTTATTAAACATTGAGATAGTAAAACAGGCGATTTTTGAAAAAGACTGAAAGTTGACTATTTTTTAAATAAGTGATAATTAACTAATTTTTTTAATTCTAGAAATGGAACTGTTATAATTATCTTATTTTGAAAAATGTGTTGTAAATTTCATCCCATTTGTAGAAATTCTGCTTTATATTGTGGGTGAGATTGGACCGAACTCGCAATATTAGGGTTCGCAGTCGCAGAACACGGCCACTAGACTAAAGTGTTCACTCCTGTCCGGAGGTAGTTATATAGCTTATGAGGATATCACCACAATATAAAAAGATTTATTTTTGATGATACATGAACAATAATATTTAATCAGAAAAAAAATTGTGTGTCATTACAATGTAAGTAAAAATAAATTCATTATATTTTTACAAAATATATACTTTTGAAAATGAAGTATTTATTAAGAAAATAACTATACATAAAAAATATAATGACTAAAAAGCTAAATTTTTTTCATTTTAAATAACGTGAAAACGATTTTACTCAATAATGCACAACGAAGGTACAGATTGAAAAAAATTAAATTGTTGATTAAATTTTAATTAAGACTTTAAAAATTAGAAGTTCAAAATGTTGAAAAACTTCTCTAGTGAGAATATTTTATACAACAAATAATTATAATTTAAATTTGAAAGCTATCGGTCTGTCTCTTGTACAGGATTTTGAAAAATATTTTCATTATATTCGTAATAAACAACACACAAGCCTCATGAGGTAATTTGCAGATATAGTTTTCATCCTTTTAAAAATTGCAATATATTAGAATATTTCACTAACCCTATTTGTGCCGATCTCTTTCCAGATTTAACATAAATTGGATTCTGGGGATGGATGGACAGACTGGTCGGTACGTATTATAAACCGAGCAAAGAAATGAGTGACTGACATCCTTTGAAAAATCAGACTCGAATGCATGCGCCATTTTACTTAGGTAAAAGAAAAATAAACAAGCTTGGGAAAAGAATTTCTTATTATGGGAATTGAAAGGATTTCAGTTTTCTGCTTATCTCTTTATTCCAGTGATCAAAAGGGAAAAAAGAAGCCAAGCAAATAGTTTGAAGAGGCTTGATAAATATTTTAAAAGCTCTCCTGCTACTTTTAAAGTAATAAATAATACGATTTTCAATTTATTATTTCATTTCTCCTTCCTTATTTCACAAAGATCTGCCTTTTGTTTTTAATTTATCAATTTCAATGTTGTGGTTTTTATGAATGCGCCATTTTTTTTTTTATCATGTGAAAATATGATGTTTTGTTTTAAGGTTTTTGAAGTCTCAAAATGCATAGGACACAAATTGGCGATTTACCGCTTTTGAGGCATCCATTTTTCGCTTTTAGGGTTATTTTAATATAATTCAGAAAGTTGTTTCATTTGGTGATTTATCGCCAAAAAAATCATTAAAAAAAGAAATTTAAATCGTAATTCAAAAGTTTAAGTCAATGGCATTGTTACATTTTTTTTAGTTAACTCTGCTGTAATATACCATGAAATAAAATAAAAGATAACTTACGAGTTTTTAGTTATTTTTTTAGGAACAACGTTTTCGACTATACGTTAAACGAAATATGATGTTTTGTTTTGAGGTGTTTGAAGTCTCAAAATGAGTAGGACACGAATTGGCTATTTATTGCCTTTGAGACATCAATTTTTCGCTTTTAGGGTTATTTTAATGTAATTCAGAAGGTAGCTACATTTAGTGATTTATCGCCAAAAAAATCATTTAAAAAAATTTAATTCGTAATTCAAAAGTTTAAGTCAATGGCAACGTTTGACTTAAACTTTTTACATTGTTACATTTTTTTAGTTAACGCTGCTGTAATACATCATAAAATGAAATAAAAGATAACGTACGAGTTTTTGTTATTTTTTAAAAGAAACAGCGTTTTCCACTGTACGTTAAACAATGAATCAAGCATAGCTGGTGTTTCATTCATTGTTTGTCCTATTTCCAAAATAAATGGCTCCATTTTTAGTTATGAATAGAAGAAATCATGTTTATACCAGATCTGAAAAAAAGTGAGAATTATTTTAATTGGCTTTGATACTTCTTCTTCTGTACAGCCGACCACCCCGCCACCACTGAACTTAGCAGTATCGACAGGATTTGTTGTGGCCGACTGTGGGCTGTAGCAATGTCCATCCTTACATTGACCGAATCTGTCAAACTGATATTCTCTTCAAGATAATTGACCCCCAAAGTGGTCATAAACTGATCACTTCCTCCACTACAAACTTTCAAATCATTTTGGCTTTGATACTCTCAGTTTTTTTTTTCCTCCAATAGTAAAAATGTTGAAAAGTGAAAAAGTTGAAATTTTAGGTATAAAAATGAGAAGGCATATTTATTCAGATATGAACATGTAAATGCATGCTCATACCAGATGTAAAAAAAAATTCTTATAATTTCTTGCGAAGCACACAGTTTTTTCAAAGAAAATTGTTCAATTGAAAAAGATGGTGGTTTGCTCCTAAACGATTTTAAAAATCAGGGAACATGTTGTTGTTGTTACTTATGTCACTTGCCATGGACAAGCCCCCTTCTGATACAGCAGAAGATTTAAACCGAAAGGAATGTAACTTTTTTTTAGAAGTAGCGCCAACTAGGGCCAAGAATACGACTTAGCTACGCACTCACCACATTTTGTTGCATAGCTCCTTTTTACAAGGGGGTGCAGTCACACATCTCACAGATAGAACACAGGAGAACAGCCATGCCTGAACCGGGACTCCCAGAACAGGAGGAAGACGCGCTACCTCTGTGCCAGAAAGCCGGCTCCTGGAATATATTACATAAAAACATTATCTTTTTCTCTTTTATAATCTGCCATCTTATTAGCTTTATCAATTCCCAGATCAAGTATGAACATGAGAAATTACGTTCATAGTTTTATCATCTGAAAACATGATGTTGTTGCTTTTTTGTCTCCAAAATTTACGGTCGAAAAATATTTTACCTGCTTTTACCAATATTGCATTATTATTAAGTATGCTTCTTTGACAGCATTTTCATTTTTAAAAGTTTCACTTAGAGCTATGACATGATTGCAGTTATTTTGTCACAAAATCAGTCGAGCTCCAAAAATTTGTTAGCCAGCTTGAAAAATTGAAAATAAAAGTTTTTTTTTTATAAAAATTATCCGTATGATTATATAAAAACGGAGGGATAGAGATCGATAGAGAAATCGTCTCGTGATTGTTTCAAGCCGATTGGAACTGATTATTGACTTAAATGAATTAGGACAAACAATGACTTAATAAAAAATAATAATGTTCTCAAACGATAACTTGAAATTTACGATCGCAGATTTCATTTTGTCCTTTATTTTTTTTCCCTCTCTTATTAACTTTTGAGCTCAGCATCCAAAACAAAAACAAGAGAAGCGGAAACCAAAGACCATAATATTTGACGTGCGCTCACGTGCGAAGGGGGTAGGGATGGGATTTTGAAGCGCTGCCCCCCTCTCCTAATTCGGAACGGATGTTGATGCATTTGCTGATCTTGTTCAAATAGATGGACGGTTGTTCGGCTCTGTTTTCTTTAACCTCGTCAGCAAAAGAAGTCCCGCTGATTCTACCGACCCCACACCTTGGCAGGCGGTAGTTTGTTTGCCTTTTCCTATCATAACAGCGGCAAAAAAAGAAGTTGATGGAAGACCTGAGATGCTGGATTTGAAGCTTTAGGGCAAGGGATGCGAAGTTTGGTGGCAGAGGATTAAAACTTCCTTTAAAAAACAGAAGAAAAGAATAACAATTCCTGTTGTTGTTTATTAATAGCACTGATAGCCGGTAATTTCTGTTTATAAAAGACAGTGTTTGTGTGCTTATCTGCAGAATCTAGACAAATCTATTAAATTTACAAACACGAAATTCAACAATAATGCAGTCATAATAGAGACACAATGCGCTTCGAAACTTAAATTTCAAAATTTAAAAAAAGAAATTTTTTCATTATTATCATGTCAGAACACGATATAACTTTTAGGATGAGGTTTTTGGCGTTAACAAAAATCCGCAAGTGAAAAATAAAGATTTTAATCAGTAGGCGAAAAATAAAGATGTTATTATCTGTACGAGCATCTAAAAAAATCAGTTTTTAATAACCCGTTGCCATCGTATTTACAAAAGCTCTGATTTAAAAAAAAATAGGATAAGGACTACAGCCAATAAAACCTTGAGAAATGTCATTTCGAGCGCGTGATTATATCAAATGAAATAAATAAGAAATGCAATATTTTTTTAAACAATAAACACGAGACAAAGTTTTTTTGGATCGTTTGAGATACTTAAGTGAGTCATTCAATGAAACCATTGAAATGAATAAAAATATAATTTAACTCACTCGAGCACGTGGTGATTGGCCGGTCAAGAAATTAGGTTCTGATATTATACACTGAAATATGCAAAGCAGATTTCATTTTAATCTTTATTTTTATGTTATTTTGGATGATTTTTCACATATATTTGCCTGTACTATCACTTCTAATGATTATAAGAAGAAGGGGAAAATGAGGACTCCATTGAAGAAATTGGTCAATTTATTTTATATTTCTGATATGGTTTAATAAATTTTAAAAGAACTTTTCAATTTTTTTTATTAAGAATTAAAATTTGAATTTTAGCACCAAGCATTCTGATACTATTAACTTTTCCAAATTTTTCGAAGACATTATTCGAATATTTTCTCCAAATTGAAATAAAATTAATCAAAATAGCATCTTCTCGTTGATATTCCATTAATTACTTAAATGGCATGTTCAAAAAATTCCACGCTCATCCGCGCCACCTATCGCATCTAATTCCAACTAACGATGAGAAGCTCTATTTCATCATTGAATAAAGAATGAGTCACTTTTTTTTAAATGAAGAATTTTGAAATCAAAATAGAATTAATTAGAATTTTAGAGAAAAAAAATAAAGTATTATAAAAGAGTTGAGAAAATTTTAAAAAAGTAGAGAAAATGTAAAAAAAGTAGAGAAAATTTAAAAAAAAAGTAGAGAAAATTAAAAAATCGTGAATTTTGAAAATTACTTTCACATAATTTTGGTAAAAATAAAATTCTTTGCTGCAAACTTCCCTATTTCATTTTCCCTTTTTGTTTCTTTTATAATTCAGCTTCATTTTTAATTATTTGCTTCTATTTTTATTTTCGTTATTCATTAGATGATATCATTGTTAAAAAGAGAAATATATGTCAAAGATTAATATTTGTTTTTGCAGTTTTATTTTATGTTAATTTTATTAGGTTCATAAGTAAGATCTTAATTCATTCTACAACAGTAGAACCTTCTGGTGACAAATTCTAAACTACGCGATTAATGTTTTCTGACTTTCGTGAAAAACAAAGAGTTATGCGTATTCTTTCGAGCCGATTGGAATTTTAATTTCATTCATTTAAAATTGTCGATTTGGGCTGCATGATTTATATTTATTATGAACAAGTTAATAATGAAGTTAATATAATATTATTTCTTTGAAAATTTTATTGCTTTAAATTTTAGGTACTTTTAGATGGACAATCATGATGTTTTTCATGCACATCCAGAACATTTTTTTAAACGATGTTAACTTGTTTTTTGTGAGCCATTAGATTACATGCAGGATTTCTTAAAATAAGATTACAACCTCATCTGGACCTATACACAATTTTTGAGCACAACAATTTGGATGCAAGGACTAAATCTATAAAATCGATTGAATCTCAAATTTTAAACGTATTTAAGATTTCAGAAAGTAGTTGGGAGCTTGGTAAAATTCGAAAAACTGACGAAAAATTTATTTCGATGCGAAACGCTGAATTCCAATTTTTAGTTAGCAAAAAGTTCAGAATTGTTATCAACGATTTAATTAAATATTGTAGAATAAAAAACTCATATACTGAATATTTTCTAACAAGTAACAAAATTTCCTATAAAATGCTTGTGTCAAATTCTTTTTTCATAATAATGATAAATAATTTTGCAAAATACGCTGTTCAAGCATATAAGATCTTATTAGAACCTAGAACTAAGGAAGCCACGATTTATTTCACAAATACAAGAAAGAATCAGCAAATATTTGTCGGAAATTTATGCAGCACAGAATTGTTTCTTCTGACAGTATAAAATTTATTAACTCTATATAAATTATATAAAAATATTAACTATATTTAATTTTTGCAAAATTAAATTAAGTCTTTAACCCTTTTCTCTCCGAAAAATAATAAGATGCACAGCTATTCACCTAATACAAAGATTTGCTTATTGCTATGAAAAATAAATATATATAACTCTTTAGAGTCGAGTTTCTTTGAAAAAGTAATCTACGTCTCTTAACCATCATGTAGGCGTTTTTAACAATTAAATTTGAAAAAATAAATAAATAAAACGTCAAAATGATGCACAACCTTGATTGGTGAGTCAGAGGCACCATCGGAGAGAAAAGGGTTAAATTCTCCTTTAAAAAAAATCGATGTATATAATTATGAAGCAATGGTGCAAGTTTCCGATTGCCTTTTTCTTATAAAAATGGTCTCAGATTTGAATTAATTATCCTTTGACAATAATTCTATTTATTAACAAATATTTACGCTAAAAATATCGAAATTGGAAGAGGTTTTTTTAATTATTATTATTGAGATAACTATTTAAAATTCCAATTCATTTATATTATGTCCGGAAATTCTTGAACAGTTTGCAATATTATAAAAAAAATATTGATTTTAATTTGATGTTATATAGTAATACTAACATTAATAATAACATTTTATTTCTCAATATTCTTTCTCAGAATCCAATAGGTGGCGCTGTGTATGGTTTGATTATAAATAAAGAAATTTCAGTTGTTAGTCATACAGTTCTGTTTTCAAAATTAAACACGAAATTAACTGATTTTTGGTTATAGAAAGAGTGACGTAACAAATATTTTGTAGTGATTCGCTGGTTTTAACCCTTCGCACTCCGATGGTGCCTCTGACTCACCATTTAAGATTGTGCATCATTTTGAAGTTTTATTCAATTATTTTCCAAATTTAATTGTTAAAAACGCTTACATAATGTTTAAGATATGTAGATTAATTTTTCAAAGAAATTCTATTGAAAAGAATTATGTCTATTTATTTTTCATGGCAATAAACAAATCTTTGTATTAGGTGAATAATTTTGCATCTAATTATTTTTCGGACTGCAAAGGGTTAACGAAGAATATCTCAGCTGGTCCTCAACTAGTGATTCTTCAAATGATTGGAAATCCATTATAATTAATTAAACAAAATTTGGACAAATTATTTATCATCTATTGGATCTTGAAAAATAAAAGTAGAGTGAAATAAAGCTTTACCTATCATGTTAATAATACATAGTATTGAGGAAATTCAATGTTTTCTAACTTTTTTTTTTGAAAATATTGTATTGTGTCTATAGATTCACAGATATTCTGCACATTTGACAAAAAATACACATTAATAGACCTGGTTTTCATGAATTAAAAGGAAAAAAACAGCGAAATGTATAATCATGGTTAATGCTTTTTTCAATAATTGATGTTTTTACAACGTTTACATAATTTATTATCCCTAATTATAAATAAAAAATAAAAATTACATATTTATTTCCATTTTTCCCACGCCAATATGTCAGTTTAGGAATGCCAAACATTTTATATCAAATAAATAACGAACGCTGTATCTTTTTTTTTTAATTTTCACATCATTTTGCTATTTTAATAACGCAGCCAAATGTATATAAATATAATGCACAATAACAACAGAATCTGAAGGCCTAATAATCACTTGCCAACAATTCCAACTCGGAAGAGTGATTAATCCATCCATTTGTCTGTCCTGTCTGGCAATTATAAAAATTTTCATCGCTGAAGGAGCTTTTAAAAACCCATTCATCTTTTAAAACTAGCTTGAAAGATAAGCGGACACTTAGCGAAAAAGAAGAGTAGTTGATGTCTCCTTGTCATCTGTCAAGGAAATTGGCTAATCCAAACATACTTACCAACGCCCAACAGCGAGAGGAACAAAATGCAACTCGCTTCTTTTCGAAGGCAGCTAAAGATATATTGAATTTCTCTTGTGTTTGGACGCTCAATGCAAGCTTAGTAAAAACATCGAATGTCACTCAGGCTTCATTTTAGTATTGCAGATGCTTTAGATTTTATCAATTAATAACGTGATTAGCAATTAATAACGTCGAATGTCTCTCTAGGTTTATTTTAGTATTGAAGATAACTTAAAATTTTATCGATTAATAAGGAAATTGTCAATTAATAGCAATTAATAACGTCGAATATCAGTATGAATTTTCGTTTAGTATTGCAAATGACTTTAGATTTTATCAATTAATAACGTCGAATGTCATTCTGGATTTTTTTTTTTAGTATTGCAAACGACTTTATTTTTTATCAATTAATAACGTTGGATGTCATTCTTTTTTTAGTATTGCATATGAATTTAGATTTTACCAATTAATAGTGTAATCATCAACTAATAACGTCGAATGTCATTCTAGTTTTTTTTAATATTGCAGATGACTTTAGATTTTATCAATTGATACCATCGAATGTCATTCTAGCTTTTTTTAAAAGTATTACAGATGACTTTAGATTTTGTCCTCTAACAACGTCGAATGTTATTCTT
>JAOUZG010032726.1:675688-686701 GCA_026289955.1 Argiope argentata | reverse complement strand
ATATATATATATATATATATATATATATAATGGTGCGGCTGTGTCATGAACATGACCATGTGTTGTACGTGAACACGTTTATCTAAAGAGTAATATTTTTGAAGTAATTTTTTTTTTATGCATTTAGGGTAAAAGCGAGGAAACAAATAATTATTTTGTTACAGTATAACTTTGTTAATTATAGGTCTGTGATGCGAAAAGTACCACACAAATGTCATACAAGATACATCGAGATTTCTGGTAAACGTTAAGTTAATACAAGTATTACCTAAAGTTGTTGAAGAAGTTTCAAAATAAGACAAATTGATCTCCCCGAGCATGAAGTCGGGCAATGAATGGTTTTGTGAGACATCAACATAAAAATCTCTTACAATCATAACTGTCTTAGTAAGATCAGTCTCGTAATCGGGTATATTTTTAAGTTTTATTATTACCATTCAATTGTTCTCGAGAAGTCCTTTCCAACCGTATATACAATGTCTGTATTTGGGTTTGGCTTTTCGACGCTTATAGGCCGACATCATATATTTTCGATAATATTTTTTTTATTCTAACACCTTATTATACTCACTGTCACTACTTTAAACGATTAAAACTGCAACGAGAATCATAGCTTCTCCGAGTCAAAAGGTATACCAATTGCAAATCTGAATACGCAGCAAAATAACCTCAAAATGATGGCGCTTCCCCCTCCACCGCGCAAAATGCATCACTGTTCTTGTTTATCGAAATGAATTCTTTTTATCCTTTAACTATCCAGTGGTATAATTTAATTTTGGATGTAGAGGATAGATTTGAAACTAGAAAGCCAAACTGTATACCCCGATTTTGTTATCACTAGGTTTTTTTGGATTGCATCCGTATGGTAACAAATTTAAAGACGTATTAACGTAAAAAAAAAAAAAAAGCTTTAGAAAAAGTTTGTTGTTGTTATTGTTGAGGTGTATAAAAATAAATTAAGGCATAAATTTCTATTGCTTAATTTTTAAAAATTACCTTCTTTAGGTCCTTTTTGTGGGGCTAAAAACCAAACTTTCGAAACTACGTCTTGAACGCCGCGATAACCCAAAGACTAAAAGGTCGCGAGAAATGAAATCACCAACATGATCTTTATACTGTAGATATAAATTGCATATCTGCGTCAAATCTTGAGCAAAAACTATAAAAGAGAAGAGTGTCTGTCAGTCGAACTTTCCGTGTATGCATGAATGAGAAATATTGTTTGTAAGAGTAATGAGCTACATAGATGAAATGTAGCATATACTTTATTACCAGAACTGATGATCTGCATACATAATTCCAGTTCGTGAACAAATAAAAATCCCCAGACTGTACTGAATAAAATTAATACTCTTATTTAAATTAGTAATTAGAATTAGACAAATTATATTAACAAATTTAGTAAAAGATTAAAATGAAATCTGCTTTGCAAATTTCAATTTATCATATCGGAACATGATTTCTTGAAAGGTCAAGCACCGCGTGCTCGTGCGAGTTAAATTATATTTTTATTCAATTTAATCTCTTTATCGAATGAGTCACTTTAGTATTGCAAACGATCCGAGAAACTTTGTCTCGCATTGATTGCTTAAAAAATATATCGCATTTCCTATTTATTTCATTTCATACAACCACGCGCTCAAAATGACATTTTTCTAGGTTTAATTTGCTGCAGTCATTAACTTGTTTTTAAAATTAGAGCTTTTGTAAATCCAATGGCAACACGCTATTAAAAGCTGATTTTTTGAGAAGTTCGTGCAGATAATTAAATTTTTATTTTTCGCCTACAAATTTTTGTTGACGCCACAAACATCATACCCAAAACAACATCCTGTTCTGATATGATAAAAAAAATGATTATTAAAAAAAAGGCTTATGCAAAATATTTTTTAAAAAGTAGAACTGAGTTTAAAAAAAAATTAAATACATCTTAATTTTTGGTCAGTTTTTGTTCTTCCCTTTAAATCTTTCTTTCCCGTGGACCATTCTTTTTAAAGTTATATTTACTTTGCGGAAATAAATGCCATTGTAATTATTGGTAAAATCTTTTCAGATAAAATATCATAAATTAATAATTAAATGCATATTTTTTGTTTGAAATTCGGTATAAATATTTCTCAATGAGTTATTTGGTTTCTAAAACGCAGATGAAGTGATCGGTTCATCTACAAATACTTTATAGTTACTTTAATGTGTCATAATGAGAAAAATACTGTCTCGCATATTCTCTATTAAATTTGTCATGCCGGAGATCGCCTTACTTGGTATTGGCGTATCATAGTTACAAAATATTATTTGGCTTGAATTTAACGTTTCGTTTTTATTTATCGTGTCGCCTATCCAATTTGCAGGTACCCTGGTACAGAGGTAGCGCGTCTTCCTCATGATCTGGGCGTTCCGGGTTCGAGTCCCGGTTCGGGCATGGTTGTTCCTCTGTGAAGTGAGTGAATGTGCACCTATATAATAAGGGGCTAAGCAAACGAATGTTATAAGTGTGTAGATAATTCGTACTCTTGGTCCTAGTTGGGTCTACATCAAAAACAAGAGACGCTCATTTAGCTTAAAATCGCTGACGGCCATCAGCGCGCTTGTCCATGGCAAGTGCCATTAGTAACAACAATAAACACATTTTTTTTTCAACTGAATGAAACAAAAATTTGGACTCAAAACTCCGGTTGCTGTCACAAAATCCCGTACCAAATTCGGTACACTTAAGTCATTGCATCTTCACTTCTCACCCTTACATGTTTCTGAAAGTTCTGGAAACAGTGAACCCGTACTTGGATTTACCTCAAAAATTGACAATCTACATTATAGATGCTAAATATGTTTACTGAATTTTTCCTGTCAATCTCTCTTTATTTTGTAATTATAGAGTTAGCATATATTCTAATGGCTGGATCGATGGACTTTGGACAGATTTTCTAAAAAATGTTGAAAAATCTGAGAAATTGAGATAAAGACCATACAACAAATTTCAACCGCATAGCTCTAAACGCTTTGATTTTTCCATCTTTGTCTTAGATAGATAGGCGTTTTCCAAAACTGTATCCCCCCCCCCCCGACTTCAGGAAGGTCTAAAACTTAGAAATTCCTCGCAATATCGAGTATTTAATATTTTGAAGATTGTTCTTTTTTTTATACTATGTATAAAAAAGATTAAAAAGTAATATAAAAAAATTAAAATCCATCCCTGCTTAGGTCAACAAAGAAAAAATACATTTCAGTTACTTTTTATTAAATTATTTCAATTAATTTAAATAATTCATCAAAAAAAAATTGATTTTCGCAAGAAATGGGCTAGCATTTTTCCCTTTCAAGTGAAAAATACTGAAATTCCCACATTTTCCCGATTGAGCTACTGCCTGTAGGTTAAAATTTTTATTTTAAACTGCTAAAACTATATTTAAAGTATTAAAAATGAATTAAATTTAATTAATGAATTAATATTTGAAAAAACTGTATTCATATCGGGTGTCATCCACTACAAGTTTTTAAAAATGCATTTGAACTCGAGTTTATGAGTAAAAGGCATTTTATTAACGATTGAAAATTTGAGCAAGCTGTATAAATATATATAGGGAAAGTGTGAATTAATAGAAGGAATTGGAAAAAAAATGAACAATTCATGTGATTTATATTCAAACATCGATATTTAAGGCTTGCATAGAAAAATACATTTTTTATTTATTTACTTCAAGTCTTAAGTTATCTACAAAATTTCGAATAAATGATGCTATAAACTTCTGAACTAAAAGTTTTTTAAATTGTCTTTTTTTCTCTCTTTTTAGCAAAAGAATTTTTTTATGGAATTTTTAAAATACTTTATCTTTTTCAAAAATATTTTCTAACTTGTCTTAGATAGCCATTTAGAAATATGCAACTCTTTCATTGTGAGTGTTGTTTTTCGACGCCAATATCTTTTCACGGATAAGAACAGTATTTATTTAATGGTTCATTAATGTCAATATACCCTATTCACTCATGATGTATCGGTGGAACGTTACCCTATGTCTAAATGAGTTATCTTTTGTTGATAAACAGTTAATGCCATTTTCTTTTATTCATCGCTTATCTATCGGTGGAAATTCGCAGTCACATTGATGCATTTGCCTCAGGATGACAAACTGGAACATTTGTTGAGGGAAAGGGGCTTTAATGTCAGCCGCTTTGTAGAAAGTAATCTGTTCCTGTAAGGTTGCAACCCGAGGGTCGTTTTTCTAATTAATTGTGCTGGAAAACAGAGTTACTGTGTTAACAGGTGTTGTTCCGATACTATTTCTATTCATTTTATCAAAATTGTGTGCCTTTGAAAAAATAAATAAATAATAACAGCTGGCCACAGGAAGTGTTCGTCTTCTTGTGGTCAGCTGTAATAAATATCTAAAGCCAGGTCTAAAAATATCAATCCCTATTTTTAGTGATATAGAATTATGCCAGATTTCACCGTTTAGCTCATATCTTTTCTCTTCTATCTGTTTTCCCTTCTTATGCATAAATGATTTTTTTAAAGAAACTCCAATTTTAAATCCGCTACAATAACAGCATTTTAACTCGATTTGGTTTTTTAAATATTTGCAGACAGAAAAAAGATAAATGGATATAAATATGAGATTATAGAGAAATAATGATGAGAGATGAGGGTTTAAAAAAAGAGAAATGAGGTTATGAGAAAAAAAAATAAGAAATTATGATAAGAGATGAGGGTTTAGAAAAAGAGAGATGAGGTTATGAGAAAAAAAATCTTAGGCAGTCAAGGCCTACTTTTTGTTTTTATTCTAATCAAAACGTTTTCTCAAAACCGATTTGCTTTTTCAATAAAAGGGTTTAGTTTTTGAGATTTTGAATTTTAATTCCTGGGAAGAATTTAGGAGGGGGGGAGTGTTACTTTAAAATTAACAACACGTGAAGGACATTTGGTCCCTCTGAACTACGGACGTGGGCCCCAAACCTGGTATCTTTCTAGTCTCGGTATGTAGACTTACCTTCAGGCAATTTTCAGCCTTTAAAAACGCGAGTAATTCCTTCTTTATTTGTTTCATGAGTAAAATATGCTTTTAAAAAAGTAGGTTTTGAAGGCTGAAGAGCAGAAATAATCCATTAACGAAATCTTTTCCTTTTTTTTCTCTCTCTCTCCCTCTCTTCCTTTATTTTATTTTTATTTTTATTTTTTTCTTCCCTTCTTTTTTTTTCTTCCCCTTCTTTTTCTTTCATCCTTTTCTTTCCCTTTCTTTTTTTTCTTTTCTTTATTTTCCTCTTCTTTTCTCTTTATTTTTCTCTTCATTCCTTTTCTTTATTTTTCTCTTTATTTCTTTTCTTTATTTTTCTCTTCTTTTCTTCTTCTTCTTTTCTAGGATTCAATTGCATTTAATTTGAGATAAGTAGTGTTTTATAACTATATTTTATAGAAATGACTTAAAACATAAACACATACATCTTTTATTATTTCGATCCCAATATCTAATTTTAATCTTTCTCAAATTTTGCATTAACTGTTATTGCAATTTAAATTCCCAATTACCTACAATCAATTTAAAAATGTTAGTATCTCTCAAACAAATTATTTGTGCTTATTGTTTCATCTGGTCTTACTTACCACCTTTTGAAATAATAATTTATTACTATAATAACAGAATGCATTTTTTTTAAATTTTCATTTTAACAGTTTTTCCTATTCTTCGCTTCTTCTAAAACTCTATCTTAGCTGAAAAATATTTCGCTTATTTCTACATATTCATCCCGTTCTAAAAATAATATTTTATATTTATAATAACAGAAAGCCTTTTTTTAACAAAAAATATTTGATTCATTTATTTTTCAACCGCCGGCTATCTGGCATAGAGGAACCCGGGACTCACAGAACCTCGCGTTCTGTGAGTCCCGGGTTCGAGTCCCACTTCGGGCATGGGTGTTCTTCTGTGAAATGTGTGAATGTACCCACCCCCCAGTAAAAAGAGGATGTACAAGGGAATGAGATAAGTTAGTATTGTCTTCATATGAACTAGAGGTCAGACTTCTGCCTTCGGGCGCTCAGGGGTAAATACTCTCAGAAGTTACTGCATCCCTCTTTCCGTGGTAAAAAGGGGACACATCATCATCATCATCATTTATTGTTCAACCGATTCGTTTCGCTGTCCGTTTCACATTGTAGTGATTTCTTTCTTTCGTTTTAGTTTATAAAACACCTAAAAGGTATGATAAGAGGTTTTCATTGTTGAAGGACCACACAAAGCTTGTTTTGTGCACAAGGAAAAACAGGTACAAACAGCACATAAAAGACATTCTCATTTTGCCTTCAGGGTTTAAAACAGTAACTAAAAATTCTTGGGTGGTAAGAAAGAATGGGTAGGACCTCTCTCCCCTTCTGCCCACCCCTTACACCTCCGAACAAAGCAGTACTGATGTTAGTTACTATAGTACACCTAGCGGCAAAACGGAATTTTGCGACTCCTTTTTCAGTACAATGGATGTTATTACAACCAGATGAGCGGAAAGGGCCTCGCCCAAGGCGCATTTAACATGATAAGCGCCGACCTGGGAGAGTGCAACCTGTTGGGGTGAGTCTTTGTGAGGCAACAAGAGGAAGTAAAAGGGGAAACGAGATAAGGTACTATCGTCCCTAATGTTGGGTCATTGAAAGTTTATAAACATGTCTTTGAACAAAATAACCTTGATTATTGTAGCCAAACATTATTGACTTGTACAGTTAATTTTTTTAAATTTTTTTTTCTTCATTCATATATGACTGTATTAATAAACTATATTTCGTATTCCATGATCGCATGATAGGCATTAATGCTTGAATTTTTTAGTTATATGATTTTTTTTTTTTTAAAAAACTTAGGTTTGAAAATTAATCCTTATAAAATAAATACTTTTCATTTGTGGAACTACAAATTTCATTTTGATCTTTTTTTTTCTTTTGTAATCATAATTACTTACGGAATAGTATACTACAAATGATAGTATACTATTCCGTAAGTAATTATGATTACAAAAGAAAAAAAAAGATCAAAATGAAATCTGCTATGCATATTTCAATGTATCAAGTCAGAACATCATTTCTTGAACAACCAAGCACCACGTGATCGAGCGGTGATCGAGCAGTATCGAGCGGTGATCATGCGAGTTAAATTATATTTTCATTCATTTTAATCGTTTCATCGAATGAGTCGCTTTAGTATTGCAAACAATCCAAAAAGCTTTGTCTCACATTGCTTGTTTTAAAAATCTATCACATTTCCTATTTATTTCATTTCCTATAATCACGTGCTCAAAATGACATTTTTCTTTATTTTATTTACTGTACTCATCTACTTATTTTTTCTTTTTAATCAGAGTTTTTGTAAATGCAATTACATCACGTTATTAAAAGCTGATTTTTTTTCGAGATGCTAGTGCAAATAATAAATTTTAATTTTTTCGCCTACGGATGTTTGTTGATGCCAAAAACCTCATCATAAAAATATCATGTTCTGACATGATAAAAACACAACAACTAATTATTAATATTTTTATTACTATAAAATTCATTAACATGAAATTTGAGTTGAATAATCACTTAAATGGATGACATTCGATTGAAATGTATCTATCGAAGGCTTATTAGTTGATAATATATCTGCAAAGCTTTGCCTTTCGGAAGATGATAATTGCACATGTTTCAACTCTATTTCATGGCCTATAAGAGCTGTAATAAATGTAACATCTCAACTTCTATCAGCAGCTTCTGATATTTTTAATGCTTGAAGGGAATAATAATAATTATCATTATTTTGCTGCCCTGAGTTTTTAGATGTCTAATAACATCACTTTTAGTATCGAGCGGTGACATTTGTAAAAATAATGTTTATTTATTGTTTTAAAAAATATCACATTTCCTATTTATGTCATTTCATATAATCATGCCTTCAAAATGACATTTTTCTAGGTTTTATTTGTGGTAGTCATTAACTCATTTTTTTAAAATCATAGCTCTTGTAACAGTGATGGCATCACGTTATTTAAAGCTGATTTTTTTTAGATGCTCGTGCAGATAATAAAATTTCTATTTTTCGCCTGCCGATTTTTGTTGACGCCAAAAACCTCATTCCAAAAATACCATCATGTTCTGACATGATAAAATAGATAAATTTTACTATCTAAAAGTTTTTGAGTAATACATGGCAACAATAATAAAGTTCAGGTGAGGAAGTTGTCCTCAGGGATTTAAAAGAACTTGCTTTCGCATGTGGCGACCAGACACACGGGCGTCGCTGTCTCTTCGTTGGGTGTGGGAAAATCAGGTGGCAGTTCTTTAGCAGTTAAGATATAGCATTATTGTGATTTCTATTCATGGTTTTTGTTTACACCCTCAAGAGAGATAGGCGCTAATACTAGATACCTGTTTCATAGAATTCAGAGCAGCATTGTCGTTAATGCATGGAGCTGTGGGGTGACACCCCTCGGGCGAACATCAAACAACGATGGTTCGGGAAAGAGGAAACAAAATAATTTTTTTAAAATACAAATATATTCATCATTCAATACAAATGATGGAAATATATTTTAAGTCAACTAAGCGCAAAAAGAAATGATTTAATAATATTTATTATTTTTTTAATATAAAACGAAAAAAAAGAGAGAAAAAGAAAAACCTCATTCGAATAATGAAAAAAGTATTCATATTTATAAACAGGCAAAAGAATTCAATAAATACGAGCTCAAAATTTTGGAGGCCCTGAATCATTGAGACTTTTTTAAAGTAATTACATTTTTTGCTTTAATGGAATTATTAAGATTCTAAGAAAAATAATTAAGTTTTAGTGTTTTGTACGATGTAATAGAATAATATTTTCATGAAAGAAGATTACGCAATAAAGCATGAGTACAGAATATGGAATTGTTAAACTTTAGAATTTCGTGTGACTACAGAATAATCTTCAAAATTTACTTAACTCCTCAAAAGATTATTCAGTGAAACATGAAGACGGAATAAAAAAATCTTTTGGCCATAATACTTTGTGCAAAAAAGGAATATATTCAACGTTTACTTAATACTTGAGAAGATTATTCATTAAAAGTTTTCTACTTCAACAAATATTCATGTTACTACAGTAAAAAATTCATCCTGAAACATATATAATAATTTTTTATATATACATACATTTATATTTGATAACTTTAGGTCGAGTGGTATATCCTAGAGAATGCCACGACTTCTTTATTATTATTTAAACTTATTATTATATTATTAGTAAAATTATTATTATATTCTTCTTTATTAGTAGAAATTTTTAGAAGAAATTCCTATTATATTCTTCTATATTAGTAGAAATTTTTAGAAGAAATTGCTATTATATTCTTCTATATTAGTAGAAATTTTTAGAAGAAATTCCTATTATATTCTTCTATATTAGTAGAAATTTTTAGAAGAATTTGATATTATATAAGTATATATTAGTAGAAATTTTTAGAAGAAATTACTTTTATATTCTTTTATATTAGTAGAAATTTTTAGCAGAAATTGCTATTATATTCTTCTACATTAGTAAAAATTATTAGGGAAAACTGTTATAATATTCTACTTTATTATTTGTAGAAATTATTAAAAATTTATACTCAAGAGTTATTTTTATATATTCTTTTTAATTTTCCTAGTTTTTAAATTTCATTTTATTATGATGTCAGAACATGATGTTTTTTTTCGGATAGTGTTTTGGTGTCAACAAAATTCCGTAGGTGAAACATAAAAATTTCATTTTCTGCACGAACATCTCAACAAATCAATTTTTAATAACGCGTTGCCAGTGCATTTACAAAAGCTCTGATTTTTTTTTAAAAAAGTAAAGGACTACAGCAAATAAAATCTTAAAAAATGTTCTTTTGATCGCGTTTTGATACGAAATGAAATAAATAGAAAGTGTGATATTTTTTTAAAACAATCAATGCGAGACAAAGTTTGTTTGGATCGTTTGCGATACTAAAGTGACTCATTCGATGAAACGATTAAAATGAATAAAAATATAATTTAACTTGCACGAGCACGTGGTGCTTGGTCGTTCGAGAAATGATGTTCTGACAGGATACATTGAAATATGCATGGCAGATTTCATTTTAATCTTTTAAAAATTGCTTTGAGTGCTCTTGCTTTTCATAATTTGAATTCAAATATTCGTTTTAACTCCATCAATGGGTTTTTTTTTGTTTCTCGGATTTCGTCTTTTGTTATATATAATAAAAAATTAAACTTATATGTAATAAAAAATATCCACCATACATAACTTTCGTCCACCATCATACACTTTTATTTAAACATATTTTCACATTTATCGATATTTTTCATTTTCTTTATTATAATTCATTTGCGATTTTTTTTTCTTTCTCTTTCTTACACATCTTCTTGCTTTAACATTTATTTATTTTAAGATGAACTCCAAGGAAATTCACAGATTCAAGGACATTCCTTTTTACAGTAAAAATGAAAGAATTTAGTATTGAAAAGGTTACGCATATTAGCTGTAACACTATACAGGTGAAAACTAAGATTCTCACAGCCCCCAAGAGCTTTTCTTCGGACTTGACCATATGGTGCACGCCCTCGACGTCGCCGGCCAGCTACTCATAACCTGTGGGAACAAGATGAAAGGGGGCTCCGAGTTCTTTTGTTGTTTAAACCGACAGGGCATTTAATGGTTTTCTAGTAAGGACAGTAGTTTACTTTTTGAAGGTAGGAAGGACAAGAAATTAGATAACATTGTTGCAGATTCAGAATGGAATTTGCATTCTTGAACAGGTGTATACAGGGCAGACTTTCGAGTCGAAAAGTGTTTAGCCTCAGGTGAGCGCCAGATAAGGATAGTTCTTGAGAGAAAAAAGAAAAAAAAGGAATACCATGCATGTAAGTGTGTGTGTGTGTGTGTACATATGTATGCATGTGCATGTATGTGTATGTATACGTATACAAACACACGCGCATCTAATCCATTGCGTGTGCGTGTATTAAGATATATATATATATATATATATATATAT
>JAOUZG010032726.1:639940-654673 GCA_026289955.1 Argiope argentata | reverse complement strand
TGGGGCTTGAAAATGTGCAAATTTCAGCAGTTTTTACTTTCTCGTATAAACGTTATTAAAAAATATAGTAATAGAAAAAAAATCTTGAAATTGTGACAAATTATTACGTTTTAGAACTCCCTGAGTTAAAAAAAAACAATTAAACAATAATTATAATTATATGTGCTGAATTTCGAGAATTATTTCTTAAATTCCAAAATGTCCAGTTAGACAAATTACATTTGTTACGTGTCTTATTCTAATACGTAAATTTTTGTTCGGAATTTTGTCGGAAATCTCTTATTAGGAAATGTTTCTGTCCGTCAGAGTATGAGTGACAACCGCATTACGTAAAGAAACAGATTAATAAGGTTGCATTTGCAGTTTAAATATCCAAAATAGTTCAAATTTGTATCAAATTTAGAAACAAATCTATGAATGAGTTGACCGTCGGTCGATCTGTATTTTTGCATGCATGTCAACGGGTTGTTTAAAAAAATGCAACAACATAAGTAAATGAAATTTGGTTGACAGATTTAGTATCTGCTAATGTATTTGGGCAATTTCTTATCTGTTCTTTCGTATGCATATAAATATAAGAAACTTAAATAAATAAAATTTAATTTCCGATATTCTGTTAATGATTGTAATTTTTTTTTTCAAATTTAATTTTAATAAATTAAAAAAAAGACATTCAAAAAAGTATGTTCGGTTTTTTCGTAATTGTGAATTTTCCACCTGCCAGCGATTAATCGCCTTCTCTTCAAAAAAGATCACTTGCCGGATTCAACAAAATCGTTAGAATCAAAGCAAATATAATTTTCTATAATTATTGTTCTCCAGTGCCATGCAAGTAAAATATAATTATATACATTTTTTTTCACTGCTCTACAAAGCAAACAACTTTGATACCTTAGATTATTTAAAATAAAAATCTAAATATTTTTTGCCTCATGGTCCTTCATTTTTTGTAAAGAAAGAAGATGTCATTTTTATCATAAAGTATCCGAGAAAGTGTTAAAGAAACCTCTCACTCTTTTGTCTACATTATTATGAACAAAAATAGACTTAGAAAAGAAAAAGAAACTGCGTTCCAGAAAACCAGAACGTCTGGTCACTTCCTGGAAAAAGTAAGAAAATTACATATTGTTATACGTTTTTCTTGACCACTCTATAACAATACCTGCATACCTCTTTTATATCTGCCCGAAACAGAGAATTCACTGAAAAGCCCATTATTCAGGGGAGAGGCAAGTTAAAAGAAAGCCGATCGCTGAAGAACACAGCAGAATCAATGGCTTTTCCCCAAACACCTGATTCGGAGGGAGAAAGTGCGCATATGTTTCACATTTAGATTGAACTTTGTAAAGTCTATCCATCACCTCTGTTCACCTGCTGTCACAGATAAGGGATCTCATCAGTTTTTATGACTTTCAGGGTGCTAGTGTCTGCAAGATGATGTGAACTTCTACTTCCTGTCCATTGTCTGTTTGTTCCCTATTTCACATGTGGTGTCGCATGCTTTAAAGCATTTGTAACCCCATCGTTGTACATAAATAGTCCTTTTAAATTCTGAACTATTAAAAAACCTCAGTTTTTTTCTTTACGTTCTCTGATGATCGCTAACCTACTCTGTCCATGCATTGTCGGATGGTATTTCATGTTCCGTGTATCCTAAAGATATTTGAAGTTTTTCTCCTCTTTGCTAAGTACAAATCCCAACACAGGATAATCCATCCAGGAATTTTTTGGGGGGTACAAAGAAATTTTTTAAATATGTCCTTCTTTTTTCCTGTTTTCTTTAATATATTGTCACGAAGACTGAATTAAAGACACGAATAGCTAGAAACAATTCCGTTTATTAGCGCCAAGCAGCTCGCTGGAGAACAGAATGAAGAACTGAGCAGAACTCGGCTTTTATGCATCTGGAGAACATTCGAGAATCATCTCGCTCGAACAGTAAAGAATGTTCTAGAATCATCCTGATTTTAGAGAAATAATAAGATCAATTTTTAAATTAAAATTCCAGTCTCTAGATAAAATGCGCTAGCCGGTAATCGAACCCAGGAACCAAAGGATTTGCAGTCCAATGCTCTGCCAATCGAGCCATGGGGAATCATAGCAGTCTTTCTGTTTGCGGCAATATTTTATCTATTTGCTATGGCAATTGAATACTGATAATTCAGTTAAAACAACGTTAAAATTTGGAAATTTTTAAGTTTTTAAAAAAATTTCGAATTAAAAAAAAACCCTTTACCTTTTTCATTTTAAATTCCGCTACAGCAATTTGACTTTTTTTTTTTCAATATTTATTTTATCCATGCCAAATAAGTTAAAAATATTTTTCAGTAAATTTCTAAGGATTTTTTTCGTTTTTAAATAAAACATGCATTTTTTTTAAAAAAATAATTTAATTTCTATCAACGCGTAATAAATTTAAATTTTCTACAGTAAATTTCTAAGGAACTTTTTTTTTGTTTCTGGTTAAGTGGTACTCGTACAACAAACAAATCATATTTCTTTTGAGCTGATTTCGCTCAAACATTTGTTAGAAAGTTATTTTTTTTACTCTATAAATTCTGTGTAAAATTGGGATATCAAATTTAATTCTTATAACTCTATGCATTTTTGAGTTAATTTGAGTTGAGTTTATCGTACTGACATAATTCTAAAAAGTTTGTTTATTTGTAAAGATTAGCTAAAAAAGTTGTTAAAATTGTAAAGATTAGCTAAAATTCTAGACTTTTTTAAAAAAATGATTACTATACTTTCGCTTTTCATGCGAGAAAGAAAAAAAAATAAAAATAATAATAAAATTATATCCTTTTTAGATTTCCAAACGAATTTTAATGTTGATTTTCAAAACAATATGTATGTCATCCAAATATAAGTTAAATTGTTAAGATGCTTATTAATAAATAAATAAGCTTTTTCAAAAAATGGTATTCTTGATACTGAATTAAAATAAATTTGTGTAATAAATGAATACCAAAAAGAGTGAAATCAATTCCAACATATTTAAGAGATGGCAATCGGATTACTTAAAAATACTTGATTTTTTTTGTAGGTGGGGAGGACTACCTAAAGATCAAAGTATTTTAAGGCACATCCGGAAAGTGGCCTTAGGTATCAACTTCCATATAAACAGGCATTCTTTTTCAGGCTCTTAAATGTCAGGTGATTTCATTCATTGGTGAACGAACAGTACCTCTTGCGTGTTCTTTTACCTGACACTGGTCTCGTTCTGGTTCTTTAGCTATGAGTGACTAAGAGTAATTCTATAGCCAGGGCCCGAATAAGGCAGGGGCATACGGGAGCAGGGGCATACACATAAATTGGGGCCCCTGAAATCGAATAGAAAATTTATTTTACGCTCCCTTCTGTAACGAATGTTCTTCATTACTAAAGTAGTAAAACAGAGGGGGTCGCAAAGAAATTTTTGTCCCGGGCGCCCCACTAGGGCCCTGTCTATAGCCCGTTAACTACAAGTATGATTGGAAATATAATTTTTGGGTGAAAGAAACAATTTATTTTCCAATCAATGATTTTATTAATTATATATGATTTTATTAAGATTGTTTATGCTAATTACCTTAGAAAGGTTATATGTTTATATCGTTATATTCGTTACGTTAAAAATATCAATTTTTTTAACATATTTAATTTTGATGTATTTTATTATGTAATTTATTTAAAAATAAATGTTTCCACCCTATTTAAATTCTAATATTTTTTTAAGGTTGCATTTGTTTCTGTATTTACATAATGAACTTTTTGTTGCCATATCATATCTTTAAATTTTATATTCTGAAATATCGAATCTTGGGGGAAGTTTTCTTACAAAAAACCTGCCGGCTATTCGAATATAAAGAAACACGATAATTAAATATTTTAAAAAATCTAGATGAATAAACTCTTAAGTATCCAGATTTAACTTCTCGAATACGGATACATATGAAATTAAGAGCTAAAATAGTCAAACAGCTGACCTTCTGTCGTTTTATACTTTTGTATCCCTGTAAACGCTAAAGCTCATTAACACAAAGACTCAATTTTAGTTTAGGTGTAGTTATGTTAACAACCCATTGCAAAGCAACACTAGGGAAATTTTGGGACTGACCTTTAAATTTTCAACCGTGTTCAGATAACGAGGACAATATCTGAGCTAGTCACCCTTCTCCATATCTCATCAGCGGAAAAATGTTAGACTCTGGTGGATTTAATGTGCAACATACCCTCTTAAAAGACGATTTTTCGATGGAACCGGGTCTCGAACCCTACGGCTCACTAGGAGGAACCTTACCACCAGGCCCTCACAAGGGCTTGAGCAGGGCCTGATTAAGGCAGGGGTATACGGGGCAATTGCCCCAAGCCCCAAGTCAGAAGGGGCCTCAAATCAAATAGAAAGTGTATTTTACGGCTCCTTCTTTAATGAGTGCTCTTCATTACTAAAGTAGTGAGGCAGAAGGGGGCCCCAAAGAAGTTTGTGTCCTGGGCCCCGATGAGACTAAGTCGGGCCCTAGGCTTAAGCAGATATAATTTTGTAGCTGTACTGTATCTGATTGCAATTGTGGTTCTGTGTGAAATTTTAGTTCCAATCGGTGTGATGAAAAGCATCCAAAATACACATTCGGTATACTGGCAGTACTGTAACCTCCACATCCTGGCGATTTATCGCCAAAAATTGCACATCAGTAGTAATGTTTCGTTACTATTGTTCACCAATGACATATAGCTAATAATACTTATGCTTATGTATCAGAAAATTAAGGGGAGGTCACTCCGTCGTTCTATGAAGTCGGTTCTCTCCCTG
This sequence comes from Argiope argentata, assembly GCA_026289955.1. NCBI lineage: Eukaryota > Metazoa > Arthropoda > Arachnida > Araneae > Araneidae > Argiope > Argiope argentata. The sequence continues at coordinate 649,881 of JAOUZG010032726.1, read as the reverse complement.
TGTATATCTTCCGAAAAGAGATGGATTTCCTCCATTTATGATGAGCAAATTACTATTAGCTTTACGAATCGGGATGATGTATGATGTGTTAGAGTCGAAATTGTTCCCATTAGTGCACTAATTTCTTGGCAGAAGTTTACCTTAATTGCAAACATCCATCTGTGAACCCAGCAGGTGTTGTCTCATTGGCTTAACCGGTTGGCTTACACAACGTGAAGCATCGCCATCGTATATTCCCCAAATCAAAGTTTCTAAGCTAATCTGTAAATTTTGCGCCAATACCATTTCCTAAACTAAGCTAATATACCCTACTATTATCATGTTAGAACATGATGTTGTTTTGGGGACGAGGTTTTGGGCACCAACAAAAATTCATAGGCGAAAAATTGAAATAGTTATTGAGGAGAATAATTAAAATTCCAATTTTGAATTAATTGAAGATTTGATTTAATATATAATATGCTCCAAATTTGACAGCCTTTGGCATGGACGGATTAATTGAATAGGAAACTTAAAAAACGGCACCATGCTTTTGGAGGTCTCGAAGGCTCAAACTCTCGGAACAATACGGAATTTTTAGAATATATTTATTTTGTTTTTCTTTGAACAAGATAAATTTCGTTTCTATTTAGTTTTTTTATTCAAATTAAAATCAAGTGTCGTTTAAATTTTAAACATTATTCTAACTATTTTGTGCAATTATTTATTACTTTTTGAATTTTATATTGTTTTTTTATAACTGTAAAACATAGTTTGCTTTTAAAAATAAAATAAATTTTTTGTCCCCCTATTATTAAATGCTATTTAGATTATACAATAGAGCTTTCCATATAAAGTTACTTTTGAATTTCGATTTTGGATTCTTTTATTATGCGAAATAACAAAACCAAATCTCTTAAAAATCCTCCTGTTTCATTTATAAAAATTTCCACGTTTCTAAATAATCTATTCAGAACTGTTTATCAGTAGATTAAATTAAAATCACTAAAAAAATTCAGTTTTTTTAGAATTAGAGAAAAGAAGAAAAAAAGGGGGAATCGTGGATATTTTCATTGCTTAAAGTTAAATCCAGTTTTGTCTTTAGATTCAACAGTTTGTCCTGTAGAGCAATTGCATCCTTTTCAGTACGTATCTAATTTTTATATTAAGTAATTTACAAGACATATGGCAGTTTTAAAGAAATACCATTTCTATAAATTCCCTTCTGTGGCAATCTAATAACCTGGCAACTAAGTATAGCTTCCTGTGTCTTTCCTGTATAATAAGGGGAGAAATATAATGGTCATTTATTATCAAAAGTGAAGAAATATTGCTTTTACAAACGCAAATGTTGTTATAGACCCTAACATCAAGAGGTTTCAAATTTTTCAAAACGAACAACTCAGGAGAATGGTTAATGCCCCCTTGGTACGTCAGAAGAAAAGTAAGCTTTGACGGCCTCCAAATTGAACCTGTTTCGGAATGTATCAAAAGAACGTCAATTAAGTACTTCGAAAAAATACCCCGGATTCGTAACGAATTACTTCAACCACCAGCTTACGACCCTGTTGTACCTAGGCCCTAGGAAAAGACCTACAGCTGCTATGGATGATGTTTGTGTCAGTTTTCCAGCTGTAAAAAAATTGCGAAACAATTAACCCTGTTACCAACATGGCGTTTTACATTTTTCAAAATTATTTCCGTTTAGGCCTTAACTAAGATGAGATACACGTGAGTAAAATTTCTGGATTTTTTTAAAAAAAATAACTAATTAAATTAGTTAATCAGTCCCAATAGATGAAAGGCACGAACAACGTAATTCTACTAAATTCTCCTTAAAGACCCCATAAATAATATAAAGATTGAAATGAAATCTGCTACGCATATTTCAATGTATCATGTCAGAACATCCTTTATCATGTCAGAACATCCTTTTCACCACGTGCTCGTGCGAGTTAAATTATATTTTTATTCATTTCAATTGTTTCATCGAATGAATCACTTTGGTATCTCAAACGATCCTAAAAACTTTGTCTCGCATTGATTGTTTAAAAAAAATATCCCATTTCCTATTTATTTCATTTCATATAATCACGTGCTCAAAATGACATTTTTCTCGGTTTTATTTGCTGTAGTCACTAACTTATTTTTTTTAAATCAGAGCTTTTATAAATGGGATAGCAACACGTTATTAAAGATGTTTTTTTGTGATGCTCGTGCAGATAGTAAAAATTTTTAGTTTTTGCTTACGGATTTTTGTTGACGCCAAAAATCTCATCCCAAAAACTACATCATGCTCTGACATGATGATAAATATTATTTTTTAATTAATTAAATTATTTCTAAAAGAATCATTATCTATCAAATTCTATGAAATTAGAGCTTTATTTTGATCGTCCTAACAAGTCCATATTAATTTTAACTTTACCTTAAACTTACAAATTAAAGTATCTATTCCAAATTATGAAGGGGACGTGCACGTGACCACTTTTTCACATCGCGGAACTCCGAAACAGCACTTTGTTATAGGGTTACCACCCTATAACAACGTAGGGTGTGTAGGGTATCCACCCCCCCCCCCATTCTTTAACGAGGGGAAACTAATTTGTTCTGCCTTCGGATATTTACACAGACGACACATTTCCGGTTCACTCTTTGATTGCTATTCACATATTCCCTGAAACCAGTTAGGGTCCAGTCAAATGATAAGTTATAAATAGCCTTCGGTGTATTTGCCAGATAGAACACGTGTAAACCCTTGACTGTACAGATTGAGAAAGTTCGAGCAAAGCATAAAAGTAACCATTGTGCCCTGTTCGACAATCTTGTATATGAACCTCATGGAAAAGTGACTTGCATTTCTGTGTAAAATTTTATATGAAAACCAGCAGCAGTGCTTTTCTTCCAACTTCCACGGATACTTGGCGATTTTTAAGGTAAGAATCGTTACGTAATGAAGCAATTAGCGCATGCATTTTTAATATTTGCGCTTGGCAGATTGGCGTTTAAATTTTGGCACGTATCTTCGATGACAAACCGAAATTGTTTTTATCATTACTATACTTGTTTTTCTTTCATTGATCGTCTTTTTCAATTCCTTCCATTAGCTCACACTCTTCTTATATAGATCTTGTACAGATTTTCAGTCGTTAATTAAATACTATTTTTTCATCCACTCAAGTTCAAGTACGTCTTTTTCAAACTTGTAGTGGATGTCACTTGATGTTAATACAGTTTTTTCAAATATTAATTCATTTATCTTTATTAGTTAATTAAAAACTAACTTTCTGGGCAAAAATCTTCATTTCCCCATCGCCAAATAAGTAACGAATTCAGTTTGTTTTTTCTCCATGCCAATGAGGTTAGGCTTAACATGTTTTTGACCGATTATTTCAAACGATTCTGTTTATTTTTCTTCATGTTTGATGCGTTAAAAATTAAACATTGTTAATGAATCGATTTTTCTGATTCATTGTGAAGTAGTTTTGAAGGAAAATAAGACAAAATAAAGAAAATTAAAAATTTCTAATCTGAGTTTCGTTACCCCAACTGGGTTAGAATATTCACGCATTTTGTGTTGCTTCAATTAGCGGTTAATCCTCAATTGGAGCTGAAAATTTAACGCTAGCATAACTTTATAATCATAAATGTTTTTATATACATAACTGTGCAATTTCGCGGAGATATTTTTGGTCAGAATTCGGCTCATATCTTCAGTTTTCGATCACGTAATTCATTTTGACTTTGGGCTGTTGTGTAGTGATCAGTGGTTATAGAGAAAGAATTCGTGTGTAGTCTTTGGAATTTTTTTCTTTCCGTAGACTAGATCTAAAATAAAATCATTTCTACAATATTAATGACAAGAGCATAAACCATGTTTTCAAGTTTGAAGTTTATAATGATTTTTCAGTGACCGAATTTACATATTCACGAATGAGCATATTCGCAATGATTGAAGTTGCATTTTCTCTGATTACAATCTCTCTGATAATAGTTGAGCCACAACGGCAGGGTGGTAAATAGCCATAGCGTTGCTTTACAAAGGGACGTTAATAAGAGTGAACTAAACTCTGATAATATTAGCCCAAATTTCAACACTATCTTGAGTTTTGCACATATCATTTTTGTTTTGATTTCAAATCATATTTTAGTATAGTGTATAGTGCTTAACAGTGTTGCGAAGTATAATGGAGGAATTGAAATTCGAAATTTTTTAGAATTATTCTGTTTTGTTGTTTGATTCTTAAAATGAATGCATGTCTAAAATTTTTGTAAATTAAACGATGTTCTAAATTTTATGAATGCATCTTGTTAAAATTTTATTATCATGCAAGAACATGATTTTGCTTTAGGAATGCGGTTTTAGTTGTCAAAAAAATCCTTAAGCGAAAAATAAAAATTTTATTATCTGCACAAGTATCTCAAAAAATCGTTTTTTAATAACGTGTTACCTTTGCATTTACAAAAGCTCTGATTTTTAAAAAAATGAGTTGGTGACTATAGCAAATAAAACTTAGAAAAATGTCATTTTGAGCGCTTGATTATAAGAAATGAAATAAGTAGGAAATGTGATATATATATATATTTTACAATCAATGCGAGGCAAAGTTTATTTTGGATCGCTTGCAGTACTAAAATGACTCATTCAATGAAACCATTGAAATGAATAAAAAAATATAATCTTAACTCGAACGGGCACGTGGTGCTTGGCAGTTCGAGAAAGGATGATCTGACAATGATGCATGGAAATACGCATGGCAGGTTTCAATTTTTAGTATTATTTGTTTCTTGTTTGGGTATTATGTCTAGTTATGAATTTATCTTGATATATATATACAAGTGGACACTCTCTGACAGTGAACCTAGCAATAGGGTTTCTTGAAATTTTAATCTCTTCTGATATTAGAGCGTTTTATTTTTTAATTATTCCTGTTTTCGAGTAGTAAATAAGAAAATCATACTGTGGTGTGTTAGCGAACTTTTACCTACCCCAAATTATATCCAGAATTTAACGTATTTTTGATGATAATATGTTTAACACAATTTCATGTTTGTATATTGATGGGAATTTTTTGAAGGATTGTCTTCATAAATTTGTATGATAGAATTTAAAAAAAAACTCTCAGCTAACTATCTCTGTGACATTTTATATCGGAATTTCAATCATAAATTAAATTTTAGCTAAAGCAATAGAATTCCTTATGTTGTTGTTTCCATGGACAAGCTCGTTTAGGAAGTCAGCGATTTAAGCCTAATCAAAGTCTCTTGTTTTGTAGCAGCGCCAACTAGGGCCAAGAGTACGACTTGTGCTACTCACTCATCACATTCGCTTGCACAGCCCCTTTTTATAGGAGTGCACACAGGGCCCGACTTAACCTAGCAGGGCCCAGGGACAAAAATTTCTCTGCTTTACTATTTTAGTAATGAATTACATACATCAAAGAAGGAAACAAAATAAAATCTATTTCAATTTGGGGCCCCCACTAATATGGGGGCCCGGGGCAACTGCCCCTGCATTAATCAGGCCCTGAGGGCACAATTACACACCTTACTGATAGAACAAAGAAGAACAAACATGCCTGAATCGGGACTCAGAGAATCCAGGACGCGCAGAATAGAATTACTTCCTCTAGTAGTTTCCGCGTACAGGTTATACTGCTTACAGACAGACAGACATAATTCTAAAAATGAATGTTTTGGTTTCAGTGAAGTCTAAAACGTTTAGATTCAATATAGTATTGAACAAGAACTTTTTTTGACGATTACTATTTTTTATTTACTTTAAAGGCGAAATGGTAAAAATTATAATCTGCATTTTGTGTAAGAAAATTTTTTATGATAAATTTTTAGTTAATTTTTTAGATTTATAAAATAGATAAATATATTTATCTACAAACGGTAGACAGCGTGTTTACCTTTTTAAATAAATGTGAAACCGTAGCACCAAAACATGGTGAGATGGATGTTAAAATTAGGTTTTATTAACGAATTGAGATTTTCGTTAGATTTAACACCAAAATCTTTCAAAAAGATTTCCAAAAGGCATAATTCAAAATATAACGAATTTAAGTTCGAAATTCAGAAGTATGAAGAAAAAAAAGTTGAAGGAAAAGCACTTCTGCTGGTTGTTCATATTTTGTGTGTGTGTCTGTGTGTGTTATAAATTTCTTGAATTGAATATTAAGAGTAATTTTCTTTTTGTTTATGTGTAATTTCTGCAAAAAAACTTTTCGGGTAGTTATTTATTCCATTTTATTGATTTTTCAGTTTTTTTAAATGATTTTTCAAAAAATTCTCTTGATTTGCATTTGTATCTTTACATTTTTTTCCTGATTCATATATTTTTTTAATGTGACATTATCATTTTTCTTTAAAATTTTGGAAATTTAAACGGATTTCTCTAACCAATTGAGTATAAAATTTGACACAGAATTGCATTTGTGAGCATAAAATCTCGTGCTAGATTTCATATATTTAAGTCATTGCATTTTTGAATTATCAAATTTAAATGCTTGTGAACGTATCGACCAACAGACGTTTAGTAACCTAGACGGATTTAATTCTAAAGTTGAAAATTATCTGTAGATGTGAAAGACGGAGATGTTAAATCTGTGCATCAGTTTTTATCCATTTAGCTCTCTTAATTATTGCGCTAACTTACAATCGAAGTATCAGGGCATATAGATTTAGCTTTAAAAAATCAAGCTCTAACTTTGATATAAATTTGATCTAAAGGTAATACATCAAATTGTATAATCTATAAAAGAATTTTTAAATCATTATATTCATAGACAGACAGACATAATGTCAAAATGTGTTTTTCCGAAATGGAGATCTAAAATGCCGAGATTCTTTAATATTTCGAATTACAATTTTTTAGCAATGATAATATTCACAGAATCTATGTCAATTGAAATACTAAATTTAGCTCTTTCTCTCACTCTCTCTCTCTCTCTTTTTGAAACTAAAATATTTTTTGGATAGATATTGATTTCCTTTTGGTAATTTTTTTAATTTCTCTGATTTTGGATGTAATTTCGGATTTCTTTGATTTTGGCTTTAATTTCGGATTTCTCTGATTTTGGCTTTAATTTCATTTAATATCTTTATTTTGTTTAAAGAAATTTTCTATGCTTTGTGTAATAATAAAAGTGTACTACATTTACTTATCTTTGTTTTTTACTAAAATGATTTTAAGATAGGTATTCATAGCCTTTTATTATAGTTTTTTTCAGTTTCTCCCTTTTAATAATTTTTTGCACTTTTTGTTTCAATTTGTATTTAATACCTTTATTTCTCATAATAAATGCTCGCTTTTGCTAGATGTAACAAGAAAAATATGCTAAATTTAACTTATTTTTCCGTTGAATATAGATATATTCTATCCATTTTAATACTATTTTTCATTTTCTCCCCTTCAGCTATTTAATTTTTTTAAGAATTCCTTTATTAAATATTATTTGTCATTCGGAAATGCCATATTTGCTATTTATGGCAAAATAGGAGTTTAAAATTTAATTATTCTGAAAGTAGATTTTAATTCGATTTTGTCTTTTTTCAATTCCTACTATTAGTTCACATTCTCCCTATATATATCTTGTTTCATATATGACGAATTTTCAGTTGTTAATGAAATACTTTTTATTCATCCACTTAAGTTCAAATACATTTTTTATAAACTTTTAGTTGGTGACACTTGATGCTAATACAGTTTCTTCGAATATTTATTCATTAATTGTTCTATTCAATGCCTAATATTAGTTCACACTCTCCTGATATATATTTTGTTCAAATTTTCAGTGATAATTAAGTTACTTTTTATTCATCCTCTCTAGTTGAAATACATTTTCTTAAACTTGTAGTGGATGATGACACTCGTTAATATAGTTTTTTTCAAATATTATATAATTAAGGTATCCGACTAGGTTCGGAAGGAATTAAAAAAATTAATGCTAATATGATACCTTTTTTAATTCCTTCTATTAGTTCACACTTATATACATTGTTCCCTATATATACATTGTTCAAATTTTCAATCGTTAATGAAATACTTTCTATTCATCCACTCGAATTCAAATGCATTTTTTGAAACTTGTAGTGGATGACACTCGATTTTAGTACAGTCTTTTTCAAATATTAATCTATTCATTAAATTAAATTAATTTTTTAATAATTTAAACAGAGTTTTAGCAGTTTGTAATGAAGATTGAAATCCACAGGCAGTAGCTCCATCGGTAAAATACCAGGAATTCAGCATTTTTCGCTTGAAGGTGAAGAATGCGAGTTCAATTCTTGCGAAAATCAATCATTTTTTGATAAATAATTTATATTAATTGTAATCATGTAATAAAGAGCAACTAAAATAAAAAATTTGTTTATTGAACCAAATCGAAATTGACTTTAAAATTCTTTTTTAAAAATATTACTTGTTTTTTAAATACTTGCCTGAGATATAAAACCTTTTTCAATTGGAGAAAAACCAATGAATTAAAAACCTTTGAAAGAGATAAAAAAGTTTAGTTCTTTAAAAAAATTTTGATAAACTGTTTACGACAAGTGGAATTATTTGATAAAAACTAATTTAAAAAATATTTCCCTCTTTGACCTAAGTAGGAATTTGACGAAATTTTTTTATACATATTACTTGTTTTTAAAGTTTTTCTCTTTTTAAATTTCTTTCCCATTTCTTGTTTTTATTTCTATATAATATCATTTTTAAAAATTTCCACTTTGCTCTTGGTGGCAAAATACTAAATATTAATTTTTCTCCACTTTTTCCAGATCCCCTTGCGAGAACATCCAGAGGCATCTAGCGAATGACCGGGAACGCACCAGGACCAAAAAGCTGAACGACGCCTTCGCTTTGCTGAGGAAGATGATCCCCTGCAGGCCTTCGGACAAGCTGAGCAAGATCCAGACCCTGCGTCTGGCTGTCCTGTACATCGATTTTTTACTCATGTGCCTCCGGCAGGACAGTTACACGGACCCCAGGAGCTTCACCATCTCTTCGGTGCGCGACAAGCTCAGCAAAGACTTCTCCTACTGGAGGCTCAAGCGAGAAGGTAAACGTCTTGCAAAAATGATGTGAGCTCTACTGTCGTAAGTGTTCGTAAGCCATTTTAGTGCTTTGAAACTTACCCATTCACACTTCTCATACCTTAGATTTGCTTCATTTTTATCATGTGAAAACGTGATGTCGTTTTGGTTCGGAGGTTTTGATATCTCCGTAATTTAAGGGCAAAAAAAATTATTGTTTTTCCTGCTTTTATCGGTATTGCATTATTATTATCATGTATGCTTCATTGAAAGCAGATGCATTTTTAGAAGGTTTATTGGCTTTTACCAGCATTGCTTTATTATTACGTATGCTACTTAATAATATACGCTATTACAAATTACTTAGGTTTTTGGCGTGAACAAAAATGCGTAGGCAATGAAATGAAATTTTATTATCTGCAAGAGCATCTAAAAAAAAATCAACTTTTAATAACGCGATACCATTGCATTTACAAAAGCTCTGATTAAAAATAATGAGTTAAGGACTACAGCAAATAAAACGTAGAAAAATGTTATTTTGAGCACGTGATTATATGAAATGAAATAAACAGGAAATGGGGTATTTTTTAAACAATCAATGCGAGACAATGATTTTTGGATCCTTTGCAATTCTAAAGTGACTGATTCAACGAAACAATTAAAACGAATAAAAATATAATTCGACTCGCACGAGCACGTGGTGCTTGGCCTTTCAAGAAATGATGTTCTGACATGATACATTGGAATATGTATGACAGATTTCATTTTAATCTTTTATTTATAGTGTTTTTAAGTTCAAAAATTTATAGTTCAAAGATAAGTCTTAATTGATATTTTTTGTTAAAATTTCGTTTATTTATTTCTTAATATATTTAGTTTATCTTCTGTAGTTAAATTATTTACATAAATTTTAACTATTTAATAAA
>JAOUZG010032726.1:618597-639540 GCA_026289955.1 Argiope argentata | reverse complement strand
AGAGAGAGGGAGTTAAAGTCAAACAGTTAAATTATATTATTCTTTATTATGATTGAAAATTTTAAATAAATAAATAAAAAGATTAAAGATTAAAATGAAATCTGCTCTGCATATTTCCATGTATCACGTCAGAACATCATTTCTTGAGCGGCCAAGCACCACCTACTCGTGCAAGTTAAACTATATTTTCATTCATTTTAATTGTTAACTTTATATATTTTTAGAAATATTAACCTTTGGCGTCTTTTTAGCGTTATATTATTTTAGGAATATTAACCTTTGATGCCAAATTTAGCATTTTTATTGAATCTATAGTGTGATCTTTAATGAGTTATTTGGAGATTAATTTCTGGTATGCAATCAGAAGATTCCAAAAATTGAATTTGTGTTTCAGATGAGTTTTTTTCCAATTGATTGGAATAAATATTTAACATAAAACTACACATAAAGCCGCCAAATCCCACACCAAATTTGATGTATTTAAATCACTGGATTATTGAATTATTACCTTTACATATTTCTGAAATCAAACTGATAGACGGTCAACCCCTTTGTAGGATTTCACTCAAAATTTGGCAGGTATCAGTGCTATAAAGGTCAATTACCAAAAATCTTACCAAGTTTTATATATCCAACTCCCTTCGTTTTGTAACTATTATGTTAACTTATGTTCTAACAGCCGCACTTTCTCTGAACAGATTTTGCTCAAAATTTGATAGAAATCTACAGATTTTTGTAATAAATCTTTATACCAAATTTCATCCATCTGAAGCATTTTAAAACTACCTTTGGTACAGACAGTGAGACAGACATTTTCCTGAAATGTGATTTTCGAACTCTGAAACGTGGAAATTCATGAAAATTTGGATTTAGAATTTTTTGACGCTTACAATATTTTTTTAATACTTTATATACAAGAAAGCAAGAATCAAAAAGAAATAATTGAAATAGAAGACTCAGCAAAAAGCGGGATAGAATGATACATTTCATTAATTAATGTTATCATTCGCTTTATATGATATTAAATATCTGGTCATGAAACATATTTTAAAAACGCTCAAAAATATTTTATTAGTGATCGCCAAATTAATATATTATTAGTGTGATCAAATTAATATATCCTTCCAGCTATTTAAAATTATAAAACTTGTTTCTAATGCACCCCCCCCCCCTGTAGCGTCTGAACGGCGTAAATCAAAATAGACAACATCAATCAAATCTGACCTTGCAAAGGTTAAGTTAGACCATTCTCATTACTGCCATAGCACTAGAATTTAAATTATTTCACATTCTTAATTAACGGCTGCTTTCAAGATTAGGGTAACTGTCCACATCATTCTGACTATTCAAAATTTGAAAGCTTGTTTCTTATAGACGTCTTGTAGTGTCTAAACTGCACATCAATCAAATAAAGCCTTGCGAACGGTCAAGTCAGATAATTCGCATGACTAACGTAGATCTAGAATTTTCATTACTTCAAATTTTTAGAGGCACTTGTTAAGAATTTTGAAATGAGAATCACAGGCCATAGAAATTTCATTTTTTTTTCTTTTTGTGAATTCTTGCTTAACGGCAACGTTTAAGAATCTTGAAATGTGGCGAAATCTTTTTAAGGATAACCGTTCATATCATTCCAACTATTTAATAACATAGTAGTTGTTTCTAATAGTTGGCTAGTAGTGATTAAATTGCACATCAATTAATACAGACCACATCAATCAAATCAGGAAAACCGTCCATATTATTCCAACTATTTAATACTATAATAGTTGTTTCTAATATATAGCTTGTTGTGAGTAAACTGCACATCAATTAAAATATATCAAGTCAATCAAATCAGATCTTTTGAACAGTCAAGTCAGACAATTCGCATGACAAGCATAGAACTAAGATTTTCATTCATTCAAATTTTTAAAGGCAGCTGTTAAGAATTTTGAAATACGACTCACATATGACTAGAATTTTCCTTATTTCTTATTCTTACTTAACGGCAATTTTTAAGAATTTTGGAATGTGATTTAAGGATAACCGTCCATATCATTCCAACTATTTAATATTATAAAAGTTAATTCTAATTGATACCCCGTTGTCTAAACGGCAAATCAATTAAAACAGACCACATCAATCAAATAAGGTCATGCGATCAGTCAAGTCAGATAATTCTCATGACTAATCTAGAACTATGATTTTCATTCATTCAAATTTTAACTTAAAGGCAATGGTTAAGAATTTTGAAATGAGACTTACATATCACTAGAATTTTCATTATTTCAAATTCTTGTTTAACGGCAACTTTTAAGAATTTTGAAATGAGGAGAAATCTTTTTTAGGACAACCGTTCATAACCTGCCAACTATTTAAAATTATGAAATTTGTTTCTAATAGATTCCCTGTGGTGTCTAAACGGCAAGTCAATTATAACAGACCCCATCAATCAAACATGTCATGCTATCAGTCAAGTCGGACAAGTGTCATGGCGGATATAACTCTAGTTTTTCTTTCTATCTTCATTCGTAACAAATTTAAGTACAATATGCCTAAAAGAGAGAATTATTCTCAGGAATATTCACTTCTTCAATTACTCAAAACAAATTTTAAATTACTAAAAAATTATTCTTGTTTTTTTTTTTAAGAATTTTCTTTTCTGCTTTCACTCTCAATTATTTAGGAGCTTGTTTTTTCACAAAGGCCATTTTAATTCCATTTTAAAATTATAAATAAAACGGCTTTTAGGTTAATTTTGTTAGGTCTGTTACTTTGTTAAAATTTTGTTTGTTTAATATTTTACATCCTTATCTCTTCAATGCTGTACTTAATAGTCAATTTTATAAGACATATATAATTTTATATAAAATAGATAACTCGGTCTTAAAATATTATCATACCGTTATCTTTAGAATTAGATGCATGAGCCCCCTTTGATTTTTTCAACAATAAAAGCATTAATAAAATTTTTCTTTATATAATATTGTTTTGTAATAAATAAAAAAATTATTTTAGTGGATGAAATGGCATTAAATATATTAATAAAATTGCAATAGATAAATGATTTTAGTAAGCAAGTAAGATAAGTTCTTTACATCCAGTAATAATTCACAATACTGGTAAAAAAAATCACATTATAAAGCTCTAAATTTCTTAATAATAGTGAAAATATTTTTATTGCTTTCGTAATCGAATTTATTGAATTAAAATAAAGTCCAAGAGGAAATTTAAAAAAAGTAATTTACTTTCTATAATTGTGGACAGAAGGTAAAAAAGTATTTAATTAAAAATGATTTTTTTATAATAATAATATGTTAATACATAATATTTTAGCATATCAAAAAAGAAATTTAAAAGAACATGAAAATAAGATTCTAATTACAGAAAAATGTGTTTTAAAATTTTTCAAATCGGCCAAGTTACGTTATGACGCCAAATGCATATATTACGTACAAAATAATAGTAGCTTTATGCATAAAAATCTATTTAATATATGTACTTTTTTGGGCTGGCACTGTTCAGTTAAAACTCACCGAGCTAAGAAATCAGCTGTTCATTTCAATAACGTGTAACCTCTTTAATACGTAGATGGAACATACGAACCTTTTCCCGCGCGTCTTTTAAGCCACGAAAAAAGAGTCGATGACGTCACCTGTGACGTATCTTTGAGCGTGTGAAGCAGTGAATAATTGCCCGTATCATCGCCGAGATTTTAATAAGTCCCTTGACGATGAACTAAAACGATTTTTTTTCACCCCGGTTTCGAATGTCAGAGGATGTCAAGGCCACTCCGACACGCCCCCGAATGACGGTGGCAGCTCTCCCAGGGCGATACTTAGTGGCAAGATAGAATGTAGTGTCTTCAAACAGACGATATTTCCTCTTCAACCACTTAATTGTCACTTGGGGAGGTCTTTTAATGGTGGGTTTCGAAGGGTTGGCTCTCTATACGGAGAAAAATTGGAGTTTTTGATTTTTCTCAGTAGCGAGTAAATGAAGTGAATGTTCTAAATAGTGTGTCACTGGTTAAACAAATTAGAAGAGAGCACAGAATCTTAATTTATATGAAATAACAGTTTGAAAATATACATTTCTATACATAGTATAAAATGACGTCCTCTGAAAGCGTCTGTATGTTTTAACCACAAAAACTCGGGAAATGATTAACGGATATTGGAGATGTTTATACCATTTTGTGAAGCATTTATTGAGGAAGGTTGTAGTACATTAACGTCGTATCAAAATAAAAAAAGGAGTTTTATAAATGCGATTTAAACTATACACTTACGCATACACGGAAACTTCAACCTGCTCGTGTGCAAATAGCGAGAGCTGTGGTATGCATATGCAATACATTTCTTTGTTTACAACTGCTTTGAAACAATGATTCAAATCTCATTATGCCGAAAAGAAGGAAACCCAACCTTGGCGGGAACACATTAACCCTTTGTGGTCGGTACATTTTTCGCTTGGGAGTACTGAATTGGCAGCTGAAATGTCTGAAATGGCTAGCTTTCTGTTAATCTCAATTTTTGTGGAGTGATCTTTTGAGACGTGATCATGCCGCCACAGTGGCGGCACCGACCGCAAAGGGTTAAATGCCAAAACGGTTCCTTTGTTGAGCGATAAGGAAAATGAAGAGCAAAGAAACGTTTGGGTAGCGAATATCAGAGTAAAGGATGTCGACACTTAGGGAAGGAGAGTGTTTTGATGAGCGAAATAACCGCCTTTCTTTAAATCGCACTGCAACTGAATTGCGGAGACAGATTGAATCTCCTGAGGAGCGAAATGATCGCCCGTGTTTTGTCTACGGACATATCCTATTTTTACCCTTTGTGACAGTCTAAATAGTTTTGCGTGTGTGCTATGATAAATTGTTTTGTAACTATTTTTGATCATTTTGAACTATATTTTTCATGTTTGTTTGCTGTTGCGTAACACGCCCATGTCATATCGGGTGGAGGCTAGACTTAAGTTAAAAGCTAATTTTTCTTCTTGGATGCTAAGCCACGGGCAACGTCGTGCGAGTGCAGCTAGTACTATATAAAACGTTATTGTATTCAACATAAAAATATTTTATTAGAGAGATTACTGTTTTATTATTTGCACAAAAAAATTTCATATTTATATAAATGTGAAAATGGCAACTCCTTAAATGTATTTAAATTTCTTACGGGCGTTTTACTTGAACTGTTCCATGTGTCAATTTTGCAGTAGTTCAATAATTAGCTAATTAATGAAATTATATTATTTGAAATGTTCAAGAGATATATTCGATTCACAAATATAAGAATTCGTTATACTACAAAAGAGATAATTATGCATTTTCTTCTTTAAAAGTATGGATGTGAGCGTGGATTCCATTTTACGAAAATTGGTGAATTATTCCAAAAAAAGGACCCATGTTTTTTCATATTTTCCATATACATTTACTATGACTAGATACAAAATATTATTTATACCGGAAACCGTTAATTTTCTAAATTGAAACTGCTTTCTTCATCTCTAAATAACAAGCATCAAACTGTTCCATACCGGGTACTTTTCCGTTGGCCAGTCACAAACGAAAAAGCGCCAAAGAAATTTGGCGAATTTCTACATTATTTGCCGATTTTTTCTGTAAAATCACTGTAAGAAAGTTGGCGGTATTCTTCGTTATTTGGCAATTTTTCACTTGCGCCCGGCTAAGGGTAAAGTACCCAATACCGTCCTAACTATGACTATAATGCTAAAAGGGAGCATCTAAAAATTGAAAATTTGTTAATATTTTTTAAGAGCATTCAAAGGATTCAAATTAAAATTGCACTAGCAAATCATTTCATACATATGGTCAAACGAGTGAGGGATAGAGGTAATGTGGAACTAAGATGTCATCCTCGTCATCTGAACATAGTTCAAAATTACGAATCGTTTCCCAAATTAGCTTAATCGGGACTTTAAAACAGGTCATTCACATAACTAATCAAAAACAACCCGGATACAAAATTATTCCTGTTGTATTAATATTCGAAGAATTTGAGGGGGGGCTATTTCAACCAATTCAATTAAAAACATAAGTGTTTTATATACAATTTCTCAGAGACACATTTTTTGCTTTATTTTGAATTTGAAATAAGGCTATAATCAATAAAGTGTTTCTTTAAATCATTTTTCTTTATTTCTTTACAGGTGATTGTACAGATGAATTCAAGTCATCATTCAACGAAAATCGTTTGACAATGCATGTTATTTAATTTATATTGTATTTTTAATAGATATTTTCATCATTGTTTCATTAATTCATAATAATTATTTAAGTAAAACTAAAGTTATTCCTTTAAGTGTTTAAGAAAGGTTAAAAACAAATCCAGTGCAATTGAATTAAGTTAAAAAGAAAGTATTTTGTTGAATTTAAATTTTTAAATTTAAAAATGCCGTTAATTTTTCCCATTCTAATCAAAATACCAGTTGTAAAAATTTATTCTGTTTTTCATTTTGGAGTAGTCTACTAATGGTTTCAGAAATTCAAAAGGTATTTTCAGCATTGTTTAATATTTTCATGTCAATTATTTAACCAAGAAAAAAAAATCCTTAAAATGCCCACCAAAAAAATAATAAAAATTAAAATGCTAAAAAAAGTAATAAAAATAAAAATGATAAAAAAAATTAAAAAAATAAAAAATAAAAATAAAAATCAGTGTAATTGTTTTAAATTATGAAAAAAGTATTTTGTTGAATTCACATTTCTGAATTTACAAATGCTGCTTTTCTTCGTTTTTTTTCGTATTGTAAGCAAAATACCAAAGATAGAGTTTATTCTGTTTTTGTTTTGGAGTTGTTTACTAAATGCTTCAGAAAGTGAGCAGATATTTTCATCATTGTTTCATTACGTCATGTTAATTATTTAATTAAGTCAAAAGGTGGTTCCTTTAAATATTTAAGAAATGTTTTTTAAAAAAGTATTTTTTTGAAAAGCCAAAAAGCCAAAGATAGAATTTATTCTGTTTCAGTTTTGGAGTTGTCCACTAATAGCTTCAAAAAATCTGTAGATATTTTCATAATTTCATGTTAATTGTTTAAACAAGTTAAAAATAGTTTGTTATATGTTTAAAAATGTATAAATTTTTTTTCTGTGCAATTGATTTAGGTTAGAAAAAAGTATTTTGTTAAATTTACAAATTTTATTCTAATCATCATACCAAAGATAATATTCTGCTTTCGTTCTGGAGATGTTTACTGATTGTTTCAACAATTTAGTAGATATTTTTTCATTGTTTAATTATTTTATGTTAACTATTTAACCAAGACATAATTGTACCTTAATATGTTTAAAAATGTATAAAATTTATTTTTCTGTGCAATTGTTTTTAGAATGAAAGTATTTTTTTAACTTACAAATGTTCATAACCTTTGTGTGCTCTTATGAACATACCAAAAACAGAATTTATTCTGCTTTGGTTTTGTTGTTTATTTATTGTATCACAAAATTAGAAGATATTTTTATTATTATTCCATTATTTCATATTAATTATTCAATCAATAGAAAATTGTTCTTTTAAATGTTTAAAAGTGTATAAACTTTTTTTCAGTACAATTGCTTTATGTTAGAAAAAAGTATAACAATTATTAAAAGCTAAAAGTTAAAATAGTATTAAAAGTTTTAAAAAAAGTATTTTGTTCGATTTACAGATGCTGCTAATTTTTTTTATTCTAATCAACAAAGCAAAAACGGAATTTATTTTGTTTTTATTATCATGTCAGAACGTGATGTTGTTTATGGGATGAGGTTTTTAGTGTCAACTAAAATCCGTCAGCGAAAAATAAAAAATTCGTTATCTGCACGAGCATCTCAAAAAAATCAGCTTTTAATAACGCATTGCCATCGCATTTACAAAAGCTCTGATTAAAGGGGAAAATAAGGTTAGTGATACAGCCAACCAAGAAACCTAGAAAAACGTCATTTTGAGTGCGTGATTGATTATATGAAACGAAATAAATCGGAAATGGGATTTTTTTTTAACAATCGATGCGAGACAAGGTCTTTTTGGATCATTTTCAGTACTCCAGTGACTCGTTCAATGCAACGATTAAAATGAATAAAAATATGATTTAACTTACGTGAGCACGTGGTGCGTCAACCAGTGTTCAATGGTGTTTTTGGCGTCAACTAAAAGAACTCAACTTTCTCAAAATTAGAACTTAGATGGTTCAAGAATTTTGGTAAATGGCTGCAATTTCGAAATAAAGATCTTTTTAATCTCCAATTTGCTCCTTTTTGTTGATGATTTTTTCAGTTTTTTTTAACTTTATGAAAACTTTCTTCAAACCTGAATATAAATCTTTTTTTAAAAAATAGTTTAAATTGTTTGATTAATCCATACGTTTATAAAATCTGCCACTTTTTTTTGTTGAGATGTTTTCATCAAACATTAATAAAAATCTTTTTAAAAGTAAATTAGATTGTTTAGTTAAATAAATCGTTTTCATTGATTGACCGTTCAAGAAATTATGTTCTGACGTGATACACTGAAATATGCAAATCAGATTTCATTTTAATCTTTATTTTTTTTATTCTAATCAACATACCAAAGACAGAATGTATTGTATTTTTGTTTTGTTATTTACTAAAGGTTTCAGAAAAGTAATAGATATTTTCATGAGTTTTCTATTTTTTCATGATAGTTATTTAATCAAATAAAAAATGTTACCTTTTAAATGCTTAAAAAATTGAAAAAGATATTCAAAGCAATAGCTTTAAGAATGAAAATATTTTGTGGAACCTACAAATGGCGTTAATTTTTTTGTATTCCAATCAACATACCAAAGACAGAATTTATTCTGCTTTCGTTTGGAGTTGTTTATTAATTGTTTCAAGAATTTAAGATATTTTTATTAGTGCTTCATTATTTCATGTTAATTATAAAAATTAATTAAAAAATTGCTATTTTATATGCTTAAAAATGTATACATTTTTTTAGTGCAATTGCTTTATAATGAAAGTATTTTGTTTAACCTATAAATTCTGGTTTATATATATATATATATATATATATATATATTCTAATCAACATACCAAAGACAGAATTTATTCTACTTTCTGTTTTGCTGTTTACCAATAGTTTCAGAAATTTTTACTTTTTTATTTTTTTTGAAAATACCAAAGATAACTTTTGTTGCATTAAGTACCTTTGATGCTATTAAGGACTAAGAATATCATCATGATGTACTGGGCGATGTGCAGTATTTGGTGTAGTGCAATTGTTTTATTATGTATGAAAGTATTTTTGTAGAAAACTGTATAAAATGTGATACAATAAAGGAGCTTAAAAATCCTTTTCTATTTTACTTCTTTTTTCAGGTAGAAAATAAAAAAAAAACTCAAAAAAAACATTTATTATATTTACTGAATTTAAAAATTCACAATTTATATATTTTTTACTTAATAATTAATAATTTGGGAGTTAGATGACAATCAAAAGATATATTTTTAAATTTCTTTTAATTTCCTTATATAAGAGTTTTGATCCGGCGTCCTGGCTCAGAGGTAGCGCGTCTTTCTCGTGATCTGGGCGTCCCGGGTTCGAGTCCCGATTAGGGCATGGTCGTTCTTCTGTTTTCTATCTGTGAGATGTGTGAATGTACCCCCCCCTGTAAAAAGGGACTGTGCAAGCGAATGGTAGTGTGTTGCTACGTCGTACTCTTAACCCTAGTCGGTGCTACATCAAAAACAAGAGGCTCTCATTCTGCTTAAAATCGCTGACGGCCATCAGCGCTTGTCCATCACAAGTGTCATTAGTAATAACAACAAACACAATTTTTTTAACCGATTGAAAAAAAAATTTGACGCAAAACTGCGTTTGTAGTCACAAAATCCCACGTAAAATTAAGTGCACTTGAGTCAGTGCAGATGCAGATATTAATTTTTACCATTTCGTAATTAAAGTATATATAGATTGGTAATAATCCAAAAAATTTCTTTTTCGGTATTATATTAAATTTCAACGTTTTAGAATTTACCGAAATCAAAACTTTCTTTCTTTTTTAGAATTATGTCTGTCTGTCTGAAAGCACGTTAACCTGTAAACGGAAACAACTAGAGGACTGGATTATATTCTGTGCATCTTGTGTTCGAGGCCCAGTTTAGGCTTGGTTGTTCTTCTCTGTCCTGTCTGTGATGGGGTGTGAATGTGCCTCCTCCCCCTGTAAAAAGGGGTTGTGGAAGCGAATGTGATGAGTGTGTAGTTAAGTCGTACTCTTGTGGGGTAACCGAGATGAGTGCTATCTCTTAAGTTGACCTAAAAAAATAGGGAAATAATTCAAAAACAAAAAATTGGTTTACTATTAAGTAAAAAATATTATAAGCAGACAAAATAACTTTGCTTTTAGTACACATAAATTGAATTACATGGATTGTTAAACTACTCGTGTTTACACTCTGCAATGAATAAAGAATACCTAATGCCATGAGATAAGTAAGGATGTTAGGCTTAATGTGCATTTCACATTAAAACTTATAATTCGAAAGAAAAACCCCGCTATTAAAGAAAAATAAACAGTTTTAATTACTCACATGATAATCAAGTGTGATACGGTACTTCTTTTTAGCAATCCAGAGGCGATGTCATAGAATTTCAATTCAAAAAATATTCAAAAATTGTCACAATCATAAACGAACGTACGCTAAGGACAATGGACATCAACTGACCAAAGGTGAATGCAGTCCATCGATTAGCTCAAACTGATAATGGTGAATATCGGTTTAGTTCCTGGCAGGTATAACTCTTATCGCTATCTTCGTTCCCCGGAGGCCCCAACTCTTGGCCCTAGTTGGCGCTACTAAAAAACAAGAGCCATTCATTAAACTTAAATTGCTGACTAATTCAACCAGTTTGTCCATGGCAAATGCCACAAGAAACAACAAGGTATTTTCAGCAATAACTTCACTGTAACTAGAATTAGACGAAAACTTTTAAAACCAAATACGTGACATCTGCAACTTTGTTGGAGCAATTTTTTAACAGTCATTCATTTAAATTTGTTAATTTGTTGCCAAACGTGATTCAGATTTCTTAGAATATGTAAATAATAATAAAAAAAAATATTTCCTGCTGTTGCCAAATGAAAAATAAAAAACAAAGTAAATAAATAAATTATATAAATAAAACAACTGTAATAAAAGGAGGGGGGGGGAATGCTCACTCCTGCCGTGTTAATGAAGAAGCATCCGTTTCACTTTGTGTTTGTTTAAGAGTTTTTTTCGGCAACTTTGTAGCGGATCTGTGGCAGCAGTAGTAGCAAGGTTACGACCCCAAATTTCCTGCGGAAACGGTTAGGTAAATAAATTACTGGAGCGAGGTTTGACGGTGATATATATGACGGAGATGGCGACTTTAAATTGTCCGAGAAAACATCATAACTGCTAAAAAGCAGAGAAGGTGACATTTTTCAAAGATATTCTCATTTTATGTACCAAGAAGCTTTTGACAGGAAGGGGGATTCTAGCTAGAAGGGTGGATTTTCTTAAGTTTCTTTTATACATGTTTTATATTAAATAGATAATATAAGTATATCAAATACTAGCTTTTAACCTCAACTTCTTACACATGGAAAAGTACACAATTAATCTAAAAACAATTTATTTACAGTGTGTACCTGAAATAAGGCAAAACCGCAAAGCAAGTCAACATTTATTTAAAATCTAGTTGTCTATTTTACTGTCCAAATTCTGCCAATACTGCTACGTTCAATGGTATCAGGGTGGTGGGCTGAACACAAGAAGACACAAGAAGTCTATTTAAATTATAGATCGAAATTGTGATCGCTACAACAATATTATGCACAGATTTATTAAACATTTAATTAAAATGAAAGCGCAGTTGTCAACAATTACAACACACTGCACATGCGTGAATTTTCAACGCCAATCGGAGCAACGCAAATGTGTGAATTTTTTACACCAGTTAGGGTAAAGCAATATAGATAAGAAATTTTTTAATTTCCATTATTCTATTTTTTTTAATTCAAAAGTATTTCAAAGTAAATCTGAAAAATCGATTAATTAACAATGATTATTTTAAACGCATCAAACTCTAAGAGAAGAAAAAACAACAGAATTGTTTGAAATAATCAGTAGAAAACATGTTAAGCTTAACCTCATTAGCGTGGGATTGGACACACTGAAGTCTTACTCATTTGGCGAAGGGGAAATGAAGATTTTTGGCGGGAAAGTAAAAAAAAAATCATTTTTATTATTTTTCCTCTCTATAAGAACCTTCCTCGTGTCTTAACGAAAATATATAAATTTTTTTTATCCAAATTGATTCAGTCATTCCCAAGTTTTCTGCTTAGCAATACATTTGGCAATTCATTTTTATTAATATATTATATATTAAAATTTAATTTATTATATTATATTTTATATTAAGTTTGGATATAAAGTGCCAGCAACCGATAAAATCATAGAGTGAACTATGTTTTAATTTTATTAACATCCCGTTGTAAAGCAACAATAGGGCTGTTTAGGAAGGGACCTCGTGATTTTGAACCACGGTCAGATAACGACGACGACTCTTTAGCTGGTACCACCCCTCTCTACACCACACCACACCAGTGGGGAGCCCTGACGGATTTAACGTACAACATATTTTAAACTGTGTAACCCTCTTTTATAATTTAATATATATTATATATATATTTACAGACAGTTATTACAATCTCATCTAAATAAAGGCCTAGAAAAGACAATATCTGTAATGATTTCCAGTCATGAAGAAGGCGGAGGATCAATCGTACAGTTTTAGATCTGGAGATTTGAAGTTACCTCAAAGTTATTCTCCTTTCGAATCTAGATAGCTGTAATTTGTTACACATATGAAATTTTTGCAAATTTTTCTATCTTAAGGCAGCAAAGTATCATCTAAATAAATATTTAAACTTTCAATGTTTGAAATTATATTTTAAGTGCCTTTTTTGTAGAATAGAATTGTCCAGCTGCACCTTACAAAAAATTTCTAATTATTTCATTTCTTTTTAAAATTTAACACCCAAAAGAATGTTAAGATTTTTTTAAACCCCTAAGGTTTTTTTTAAAAACAATTACAAATTTTTTTCCTGGTAACTACTAATAATTTACATAAAATTAGCTATTAATTTCCTCTTCCTAACGATATTAAGGTTGTTTTAATTTTTTTTTATTTTGATAGACACAAAAAATTCCAATAAATGCATTAACTTTAACTTTGAACCTTTTTAAAAAATTATTTCGTGTTTCAAAACTAATTCCAAAGCAAGTTTTATAAAGCATTTAATTTAGAACATTCACAAAAGATTTCACATCATTGTTTTATTTTTATAAATAAAAAGCCTTAGACTTTGAAAAATAATAAATAAGCAAAACACAGCAAGGAAAAAATTAAATTGAAAGTTTTCATTTATCAATTCTATGATATAAAATCCTTTAAACTTAATTGTCACTGTCACAAAATGTTAATTATTTACTTGAAATCGTTTGAACTAAAAAAAAAAGGAAATAATTTATAGAAATAAATTGTTATTCTTTTTTAATGAAATGCGTGTTGAAAAGAAAAAAAACATTCGATTGTTCAATATAACAAAAGTTTTAATCATAACAGCTTAAAATATATCGTCAAATAGAATGTTTAGAACAATTTTTAATTCTAGTTGTTTTTCGAGTTAAAGTTAAATTTTATGAAGAATTAAACAGGTTTAGATCTGAAATTCTTATCGAATCATTACTCTTATGCAACACATACTAAGGTGAATTCCAAAAATTTCATCTAAATAGAAAACAACATTAAAAGAAACTTGTATGTAACTCTAACCCCCTTTCTTTATTTCCACCATTTTTCTTACTTTCTGAAATAGAAAAAAACTATGAAAAGCTTCTTTTTAAAAGTTGTTTTTAGTAATTAAAAAGCTTTTTTTATTGTTATGTTTACAAAAGATATATTATTATATATTATTATTATTAATGTATTGTTAATTCTAAAAATTCAGAGTTCCAAATTTTTATTAAAATTTCAGTTTCAATGTTATAAATTGGATATTTTTCAATTTTAATTTTAAATCTTTCTTTATATTTCATTTTAACTAATTACAGATATTAGTTGGAAACATAATATATAAAATTCATTTAAGCATTTGAAAATTCTATAAGAAAACAAATAATAATTAATTGATAAAAAAATTTCTTAAAGTAATAAATTTTAAAGCTAAACGCCTGAAAAAATAGGATAATGTCTCATTGAAATTCTTCAATAATATCCACATCTTACGCTTTGCCATAGGGCTGCCATCTATGTCATTCTTTAAACACTAAAATATTGAAATTGGCTTTGAGATTAAACAATGAATGACGATAATGTTGCGCAAATCCCTCAGCTAAAACAAAACTTAGTGAACTTTTAAGACTTTTTGAAAATATTAAAATCTTTTTATAAAATGTATAAATATTAATTAATTATGCTTTTTATATACGATTTGAAGTTTAATGGCAACAAACAAATTGCTTTCAAATACTAAATTTGACTTATTTTAAGTAAATAGATATTTCAGTTAATCAAATTGCTTTTTATTTATCAAAAAGTTTTAAAAAATATATTAAATAGATGTTAATAAAAATATTAAAAGGATTAAAAGCATTGAAAATAAATAAAATAGAATTAATAGAAAAACTCTTTTCAAGCATGAAATTATTTAGACACAGGGCAAATTTTAAAGAATAAACTAAAAATTTGCTAAATATATTTCATAATTTAAATGAAAAAGTAATAATTGATCAAAAATAAATTTTAAATTGATCATTTTTATTAATATAAATGTTCAAAAATATATTAAATATATATTAATAAAATATATTAGATAGATAATAAGTATTGAAAATAAATAAAATAGAATTAATCCAAAAAATTATTTTCGAACATGAAAGTATTTAGTCATAAGGCAAATTTTAAAGATTTAAAAAAAGTAAGCTAAATATATTTCAAAATTTAAATGAAAGATTAAAATTGAATCAAAAATGAATTTTTAAATGATTATATTTTATTGTTTAAATCATCTGAGGAAATTTAAAAAGTAAAATATAGGGTAACATTTTAGAATACTCATTTTTTATAGTGGTTTAGAAATGAAATTGTAAATTAAATGATAATATTATTTTTAATATGATATTAATATGATTATTATATATAAATAAAAAAATTGTATTTTCGAAACTGGTGTATTTTTTTTTGACTTCACATTTTTTTTCCTGTTTCCCCGTTTCCTTTTAAAAATTTAATTAATAGCTCAATAGCTAACTGTTAAATAAATTATAGTTATTAATAAAAAAAAACTCTTAATAGCTAGCTGTTAGGGGAATTCTACAAATATTTGGATAAAAAAAATTGGGTAAATGATTCAATGGAGTAAAATATAATTGCTCCGTTTTGAATGTACTCTATTTTTGAAGCATATTTACTCAATAGATGGCGCTAAAAACTACCTTTTTTTCCCTCCTACATATTTGTAATGGGGTAAAGAAAGATAAATTTAAAACAATTTGCTAAAAAGATGTAGTAAAGGTGAACAACGATTTCTTAACTGTTCTCACTCATTCGTAAGCACAGTTTAACTGTGAAGCAAACATAAAGGGGATGAAATTAAGGTGCAATACGATAATTTTTATCTTCAACTATTCCATGCATGATTACAAATTGTTCCACAAGGCAAATTCTTCAATGTAGGGCGACAAAATACGGTATGTCTTGGGTAATAAATGCACACTAAGCAAGTTTTTTTGAATTTTTTAATTAATTTTTTATTACCAATTTATTGAAATTTTAACCTTTTTCTTTAATAATTTCAGGATCAAGAAATTACAGAAAATGATATTTACTGAAATTTGAATTCAATAAAATAGCTGTTGAGTTATTGCATTGCAATGGATTTTCCATGATATTGGTCGGTGCTCAAATTATCGAATAGCATTATAGAGATGTCTCACAACATCTGAAACTAACAGGAAGGACTGGGACTGTTTAAAAGTGCCAGGTACTTAGTATCTGTTTTTCCGATTCGGTCGATGATGTTTTTGTCTAGATTCACTTTCGATAGTCTGGCATTATACCCATTTGATACAAAAAATTAGGTCGATGTAATGTAGTTCCTATTCTGGCTTGAAGACATAATTAGCATGCATGATGTAATGGGTTTTTAAAAACTATATATACGTCAATTTCTGCCATTACTGTATTTTGATTGCGATCTGTATTTTAAATTTTATGCATTTTTGTGTAAATGCCTTTGCTTTTTTATTTTAATAGATGTGTCTTTTTACTGGCCGTAACGTTGCAGGTGCGTACCGCGACCATCACTCGCTACATTGGTGACTTTGGTAACGCAAACTTCAACAACAGTCGTGGCTCCATCTACCCCAGCAAAATCGTCAGACTCACTTGACGCAAGCAAACAACTTGACGTAACCACATTGGGGCCGTGGTGGCCTGGATTTAAAGTCTCGGCTCAGATTTAGGTTCGAGACCCAATTCGACAGAAGAAACATAGTGAAAAAGGGTATGTTACGCGTTAAAACCGTTAGGGTCAAACGCCCTCTCGTTGGTGGAGAGGATGGTGCCAGTTCAGATATCGTCCTCATCATCAGACTGAGGTCCAAAATTACGATTAGTCCTACGAAATTAGCCCTAGTGTTGCTTTACAACGGGACGTTAATATAGATAAAACTAAGACATAGTCCGCTTTATGATTTTGGTACGGTGGTTATGTTACTCGGCTACTGGCCCTAGGGTCACAGGTGCGTGCCGCAACCTTCACTCGCTACATTGGTGATCTTGACAGCGCAACCGTCCACGACAGTCGTGGTGCCATCTATGCGCAGCAAAATCGTCAGACTCACTTGACGTAAAGCAAGCAGCAACTCACCATAAAGCTTGGCCCAACACAAAATCGTTCGCTTCTTCGTCGTCTAACTGGTGGGGGAGTACTGTAGCGCTTCAATATCCAAACGTGGTTCTTGTGCCCAATAAATCGCATTAATAAGCCAACCTATACTATATCAGCAACTAACTCATCTCTGTTATCTTATCAACTTCTCGATCATTGCCAAAATCAATGCAACCGGCTCATCGAAATTAATACCTCTGAGGAGGCAAAATCCCATTGCCTGCATACGAGTACCAATATCAGCTACACTCTCGGTTGCAAGTGCGGAAACCGGGAACACTGTTTTATCAGGGGCATAGGAGCCTGATAATAATATCAGATTCAGTCAAGTATTAGTATCAATCTTTACCATATATTTTTAAAAAACCAGATATCAGAGATATCAGCTCCGCTCTACTTGTAAATCATTAACCCTCTGGCGGTGTAATTCTTTAAAATCACTAGTTAGACCGCAATGTTTGCAAATAAATTCAAATATTTTTCACACCAAGTGAACCGTTGCCATATGTTACAAGATAATAATATAATATAATAAAAATCTGTAATTGTAAAAAATAAACACTCTAAACTGCGAAAAACACGGGATGTAACAGACAATAGACTAAAAGTAAACCCGCGGGATGCGTCGCTGGAGGGTTAACCTTGGTAAAATTCGAATACTGGTTATATATTGATTATACTTAACACATTTAGAAATATTTACATTGCGCCAAAATATTATTTTCTTATTCTTCCGCTATTTTGTTTAAAATAAGCGTTAAATTTAATTTTTCTTTTGTTATGAAATAGGGATAAACCATCTTTCTTGAAGAAGATAATCAAGTGGTGAAAGATAATCATTTGGTGTTTTAGTTTGTTACAACATGTGTTATTTGAAGAATGTTTATATCATGGTAAATTCAAAGTCGTTTGGAAAATTTTGTCTTTAGAAATTAGGGTGGAGGAATGAATGGTCGAAATCTTCCTTGCTAAAAGGTCGTTACAAGATTTTTTAAAATATGAATTTGCCTGCTGAAAATTCAATGCTTTGATTTAAAGGCTTATGATATCGTTAACAAGACATGAAATTTTATTTTAAACAGCATAACACCAACAAAATCTCAGAAATAAACAGTTCCCAAATGCTATCAGAAAAAAATATTCATGAATTGTTTATCGTTATTTGCATATTCTGTATCTTCAAAGAGTGAACTGAACTGCAACCGTGACCTGTTAGTAAGGTCTCAGCTTCAGAATCGGAAGGTTTCAAATTCGTGCCCAATTATGCTGAAGCACCGTCTGTAAACAATTCAAGTGTACTTTTGAATTCGGCAGAGTCAAACTATCTCCCGCTGGTGTGACGTTGTGTGGAGAGAAGGGAGGCAACCAATTCAAGCATCGTCCTCGTCATCTGACCATGGTTCAAAATTAAGAGGTCCGTCCCAAAATAGCCCTAATGCTACTTTAAAACGAGACGTTAATATAAATAAACTAAACATCAAGTAATGAGTTAACATTACCTTCTGCCCCCCCCCCTGAAAATGATTGTTTAAGTTACATTACTAATTCGCAGGATACAGGATTATCTTACAGAATCAAAAAAATACAAAACGATGTATAAACAATTTATTTATCTGAAAAATTCACATTCACAGAGAAAGATCCTTAATTTAATCTCTGTTAATAACATTAATGTAGTGTTTAAAAAAAGAAGTAAAATGATTTTTCATCTGAAAGCTTGTCACAAATAGTAAAATAATGAAATATGATACATTTTTACAGAATGAGCACAGAATCGTTCGTAATGACAAGAAAAAGTATCCGTCTTCAAAAAAGAATATTTTCCTTCTTCAGCTGTCCGGGTACAATTTTTTGAGAGGCACGAGGCTCAGAGACATGAAATGGCGCTGATACACTTTGCTGTTCCGGAAGACCTTATTTGTGTCGTGCAGTCGGTCCAGGATGCCCAAAACACCGAAATTTTCATTGAACCTGCAACGAATAAATCAAAATTCAATCGTTAATAAAATGCGTATTAATCTTCCCATCAAGTTCAAGGTATATATATTTTTAACGTATTAGATGACATTTGATGTTAATACAGTTTCCTTCAAATATTTAGTGATTAATTTGTTATTAATTAATTAAAACTAACCTTCTCGCCAAAAATCTTTACTTCCCAGCCACTGACTAAGTAATGAATTCGGTTTGTTTTTCCCAGCATTAATGAGGTTAAACTTAACATGTTATCGGCCGATTATTTCAAACGATTCTGTTTATTTTCATAATGTTTGATGCATTTAAAATTAAACATTGTTCATTAATCAATTTTTCGGATTTATTTTGATGTCCTTTCGAGTTAAAATACTATAGAATAAAGAAAATTAGAATTTTTTAATACTGTAACGTTTTGGCCGGGGCTACTGGTGAGTTGGGCGGAAGACAAACCAGGTCTTGGAGAAATAAAAATCTATTTATTTTTAGCTATAATACATATATATTTCGCACAAATACACCTTCTTGATTAAATATGTTACGAACACATAGGCCATTAAGTTCAGAGTTCCACTAGGGAAAGGTGCTGTGTCTCAAATAGTAAGGTAGTCTCTCTCGTAGATGAAGACGGAGGGTGGAGTTCTTGAAACTCCCGCAAGATCTGGCCCGAGGTTCGGTATTCTCTGCTTGTTGATTAACCTGCTGGTTTTGGAGAGCGTAAGGTGATGAACTGGCTGGTAGAGTAACTAAGGAGACAGCTGTTCAACTGATTGGAGGTATTCCCAAAGCTCCGATGAGCGTTCACACTTCAGACGAGACGCTGAATGGTTCCAAAGGTTCCGATGAACTCCACGTGGGCTCGGCTACAGGGCGAGGCGGCCTACGTACATTCCAAATTATCTCCTGAGAATTTTACACAGAATTCCAAGTTGAATTCTTGCTCCAATTACCAGTTCAGTTCACTCGTCAGTTCGCTCCCAGCAAATGGCTCCTCTTTCGGCTCTCTCTGTCTCCCTTTTTTATCTCGGTCTCCAAAAACCGGCCCTCGGTGGCAAATGACCAATCAGCATTATTCTCAACTTTTTTGATCATCTGACCCAAGTTATCTTCCCAATCAGAAGAGAGGGGGAAACGACGTCTAGCAAGGAGACGTCTTGGTTCCGTCTAGTCTGCAATCTTCACCTTTCACAAATTCCTCCGTTATCTGTGGTTGCTTTCCCGTGGAACGCAGTTGGCTATATTCCTACTTATTATCGATCCGAAAATGTCACAATATGCATTGCGATTGCCCAACCGTGTAGAAAATTCTTTTGCATTGCCCCAATTTATGGTGAAAATTCACGCATGTTTGACTAAGTAGAAATTGACTTAAATTTTTTAATATTAATTGTTTTTCTTTTTTTCTTGCGTCATTTTATCTTCAAGTGCTATATAAATGCTTACACTGACGTAATAATAGTTTTCATAAAGTATTTCAAACAATACTATCAAAACAAACCTCAATTTTCATTAGTCATGTCACACGCTATTTACCAATCACAAAGTTAATAAAACGAAACATTTACATAAATTTTATTGTAATAAATAGATAGATAATTTAATTTTTAAACTTATATCTATAGTAATTATTATAATATTAATAAATACTTCATTAAAAAATTGGAATGTAATAATCCAGTTGCTTCTAATGCATGCATTTATCAAGAAAAGGAATTATGCTTTAAATGAGAAGATTAGTATAAGGAAGAAAAAAAAACGAAATTATTATATAACTAGGATTTGATGTTGTTAATCCGAAGATAGAAACAGGGGTTTATCAATTTATTGAGTGAAAAAATCTTAATCCGCTTCCTTTGTTGAACGTGCATGGAGAGATAGGCATATTTCAACTCCGATGAGTGTACAAGGCTCACAGTTGCTCTAATTTTTTCGAAATTTTTCACAAAAACCAATGAATGCTACAAAGGAAATCTGAGATCTTTTTTTTTTTTTGCTTTTGTTTTCATACATCAAACGGAATTTCAACAAATATGTTCTCATATTTAC
>JAOUZG010032726.1:587679-601999 GCA_026289955.1 Argiope argentata | reverse complement strand
TATATATATATATATATATATATATATATAAAGAGAGGGAGAGAGAGGGGGGGAACTAATAGTAGGAAATGAAAAAGCATTATGTTAGAAGGATTGATCACATAATTATTTACCCCATACAATCAACGCAAATTCATTGTTACCAAAAGCGTCGTAAACCACATCCCAGCAGTTTTGGAAAAATTCACCAGGAATTTCGCTAAAATACTGAAGGTATCTGAAAAAGAAAAAAAAATATCAGGATCAGAAATTGTCCTGATATTTCGGAAATGTATGTATCCTGTTCTTTGGACAGTCAAGGGATTTGAAAGGAGCGAATGAGGAAGGGCATAGATAGAAATTAGAAGTAAATTATGCTCAACGGCTTAGACTTATTTTGCTGGGTCTACAATCATATCGTGCCATAAAAGTTAATTTCTAAATCTTTAGAGATAGACATATAACTCCAATTGGAGAGCTACTTTTAATGAGGGGAATAATGATACTTTTCTAGCCGTCTTTGATAACCAGTTTGTTCTCCCAATTTATTGGCATTTTATGTTACTAAATGATTAAGATAGAAAGTAGTATAAGATATTAATTATAAGGTAAACAAAAGAAAAAAAATTGAAATGGAAATCTGCTACGCATATTTCAATGTATCATATCAGAACATAATTTCTTGAAAGGTCAATCACTGAAAACATTTTACTAATCAACTTTTCAATCTAATCTACTTTTGAGATGATTTTTATAAATGTTTGAAGAAAATAACTCAACAAAAAGTGACAGATTTTGAAAACTTATGGATTAATCAAACAATTTAAACTGTTTTTTAAAAAAAAGTTTTTTATTCAAGTTTGAAGAAAGCTTTCAGAAAATTAAAAAAAAAAAGCTGAAAAAATCATCCCAATAAAAAGTGGCAAATTGTAGATTAAAAAGGTCTTTTTTTTTCGAGATTTCAGCCATTTACTCATATTTTTGAGTCTTCTAAGGCTTATTTCTGAGAAAATTGAAATTTAAAATTTCAATTTCCTTGCCCACGCATTTTTGTTGACGCTAAATCATCCCATGGAACCCTCACTGAAGCAACACGTTAATGGTTTCATTGAATGAGTCCATTAAGTTTTTCAAACAATCGAAAAAACTTTGTCTCGCATATATTATTAAAAACTTATTACATTTCCTATTTATTTCATTTCATACAATCACGCACTCAAAATGACATTTTTCTAGGTTTTATTTACTGTAGACTTTAACTTATTTTTTTTTAAATCAGAGCTTTTGTAAATGCAATGGCAACGCGTTATTAAAGATGCTCTGACTCATAATAAAATTTCAATTCACTGCCCACGCATTTTTTGTTGACGCCAAAAACCTCATCCCCAAAACTGACATAATAATAAGAAATTAATAAGAAAATGTAAATATATAATAAATAAACTAATACGAAATTAAAAAATAATAATGAGAAAAAAAATTAATTATAAGTCAATAGTAATGGTAAAAATTTAATAAGAATATAATTAGACACATATAGAATTAATATATGCCATTTAACAAAATATTGCAAAAAATTTCGATGTGCCAGCATTTTTCTCTAAGTATTACTATGAAAAAAAAAGGCATTTTATGAAAAATTTTAAAATTCAACAATAAGTGAATTATAAATTCATACGAATGAACGAATTTATAATTTCATTTACAAATTTATAAACAAACTTTATTACCATATTATGAAAGGGTTTTAAGATTATATTATTATTAGATATTTTATGAAAAATCTCAATAAACCCCAGTTAATTTTTCAAGTTGTGGTGAAGACTAATATTAGTGGCAATCACATTTAAAATTCAATTTGCAATATGTGAGCAAAATAAATTTTAATTTAATAATAATAATATTAATAAATTTTAATTTAATTTTTTGAAAATAAAATCCAGATCCATTTTTTAATAAATTTAAGCTATTAATAAATTTAATAAATACCTCGAATATAATTACGAATATACGAATATAAATTTAATAAAATATCAATAAGTTTTAGTAAAATTCTAATTAAATTCAAGATTTTTTAAAATTTAAAACAGAATTTAGGTTAGTCCAGTTGGTATTGTGTATTTGATCATTTTCTCATTAACTAATGTAATCCCTATTAGATGGAAAAACTAGATATTTTATAAATAGATTACTAATTTTCATTGTACATAAAATCAGACATAAATTAAAGAACAATTACAATTAAATCAAATTAATATAAACTTATAAACTTACTTCGCCGTCATGTTCGAAAATCATCCAGAGTTTACCATTTCACTCATAAAACAAAACTGAAAGGCAACTAATCATTCGAACAACCAACTGAATCCCCCTCGAATATTCTCTTTAAAACAGATCATTCGGAAGGTGAAAGGTAAGTTTTATCTTTGCTTTTTGAACTAGTTCCGAAAGAATAAACGCAGAAGTTAACCTGAGCAGCGGCTGTAGAACTGAGTCATTATTTGAGCTGAATAGTTGCATATAATCCCAATCAGCCAGACACATGTCACAAATACGAATTAGCATATCCAACGCATGACTGCTTTGGGATTGAGATTTAACTATTATATAAAAAGAAAAGGCGATCGCTTGGGTGATATCGATAGAGACAGCTGATACGCTCCAACGAGTCTGAAAGTACCTCTTATTCCAACATATTAATTGATTTAACATGAGCATTTGGGGCGTATTTAAGAAGAAATCTCTGCCTGAAATCTTATTTCGGTATTTACTTACTGGTAAAGGAATTATAGATAAAGTGCTCTGATCGTCAGAATATTCGAATTCATTTCGACGAATTCTACATGTTTTAGATCTCTCTACATTCGAAAAATAAGTTTTTGGCATTACATGTGTTTGTCTACAAGCATAATAACTCAAAAATATATTGATTTAAAGCCTTAAAATGTGATATACACTGAAGTGACAAAAGTCATGGGATAGCAATATGCAAATATACAGATGGCAGTAGTATCGCAGCGAAAAAGTATAAATGCGCAGTTCGTTTTCAAGAGCTTTCATTTGTGTTCAAGTTATTCATGTGAACAGGTTTTTCATGATTTATGGCGGCACGACGAGAATGAACAGTCTTTGAACGTGGAATGTTAGTTGGAGCTAGACGCATGGGTCATTCCATTGCGGATATCGTTAGTGAATTCAACATTCCGAGATCCACAGTATCAAGAGTGTGCCGAGAGTATAAAATTTCAGGCATCACATCCCATTATGAACAGCGCAGTGGGCGACCACCTGCACTTAACGACCGAGACCGCCGACGTCTGTGTAGAATGGTCAATGTTAATAGACACGCAACACTTCGTCAAGTAACTACAGGAATCAATGTGGGACGTACGAGGGACGTGTCCGATAGGACTGTGCGGCGAAATGTGTCTTCCTTGGGCTATGACAGCAGAAGACCGACTCGAGTGCCTTTACTGACAGCACGACATCGCCTGCAGCGACTCTCCTGGGCTCGTGAGCATATCGACTGGTCTCTAGACCAGTGGAAAACCGTGGCGTGGTCAGATGAGTCACGATTTCAGTTGTTACGAGCTGATGACAGAGTTCGAGTGTGGCGCAGACCCTACGAAGCCATGGACCCAAACTGTCAGCAAGGCACTGTTTAAGCTGGTGGTGGCTGCATAATCGTGTGGGCTGTTTTTACATGGCTTGGACTCGGTCCTTTGGTGCAACTGAACCGATTATTGACTGGAAATGGTTATGTTCAGATGCTTGCAGATTACTTGCAGCCATTCATGGACTTCACGTACCCACACAACGATGGGATTTTTATGGATGACAATGCGCCATGTCACCGGGCCAGTACTGTTCGCGATTGGTTTGAAGAACATTCCGGATAATTCCAGCGCATGATCTGGCCACCTAGATCTCCCGATATGAATCCCATCGAGCATTTATGGGACATCATCAAAAGGTCCGTTCGTGCCCAAACTCCTGCACCATCAACACGTTCACAATTATGGACGTATATACAGACAGCATGGCTCAATATTCCTGCAGAGGACTTCCAACGACTTGTGGACTCCATGACGCGTCGAGTTGTTGCACATCGCCGGGCAAAAGGAGGGCCAACACGATATTAACAGTCATCCCATGACTTTTGTCACTTCAGTGTATAGTCGTTGCACTATATTACCATCATGTTGTTTTGGTTTGGGGTTTTTGAAGCCTAAAAAGGATCAGGTGAAACAACAAATTACAAAGAAACTATTTATAGAAATCAATATTACATGATTGGTATGTAGGGTCTCCACGATGCAATACAGTCCGTACAACGCCTTGGCATGCTGAGCATTAAATGATCGATCAGATCTTGAGGAACATTACACCACTCTTCACAACACGCCCTCCGAAGTTCCATTAGGCATGTAGGAAGTGTTGACATGGTGAAACTCGTCGGGCAAGCATGTCCCACACATACTCTACTGGATTCAAGTCCGATGAAAACGTTGCTCAGTCCGTAAGGGGGATATTCTAAGATCGAAGGTATTCGTTTAGGTTGTTTGCACGATAAGGACGGCCGTTGCCACCCATAAACACGATTCAGCTCCCATGGGTCCTGAAACAAAATCCAAGTTCTTCGGACACTTCCAGCTATGTACGCCCCCATTCCAGACGGCTGATGATTATACCACTTAAAAAATCCTCCAGATGCGTCCTTTGTGTAATAAGTAGGCAGTTATCGCTCAGAAAGGCTTATGAAACACGCGATTAATTTTACTTATTTGCCTGTATTCCTTATACATCACTCTCTTACATTCTCGCCATTGAAGCGTACTCTGGTGGCACTCGCCATATGGTGGCTTCCTGCAATTTGCATATGTTTCTTGAAGAAGTATTCAGTCATTTTACGGGTGATACAGGTATTTTAGAGTTCGATTTCAGCGTAACTCTCAATTATCCTTAGTTTATGTACATGGGTGTAAATTACCTTTGAATATAATGACTGTCATGAAGCAGTCATAACTAAATACTCATTCTTCAGTTAATAAAAATGACTGAGCTGTCAGGCAATCAGGATGTATTACTAAGATGATTGCTTAATCTCTCCGAAGCATAATAATGCCATATTTGCAATCTTGGAGTTAATTCTAACATCTCTCCAAATAGACAGATAATTACGATAATATAGAAGTGCCTATAGATTTTATTTTAAAATGAATGCTTTAAATTTTAACTGAAAAATTCATAATTTTTAGTTTATATTAACTCAAAAGTATGTTTCAAAATAAATGTTTTCGATAATTTTAATAGAATTTCTTAACTTCGAATTTATAATAAATAAGGGTACTTTTCCGTTAACAGGGAGCAATCAAAAAATCCCCAAAATATGTAGAATTTTGCCAAAATGATTTTGGAGAAAAATCTCCAAATAATGTAGAATTTCGTTAATTGTTTTGTTATTCTCTTCGCTTGGCGACTCGGCTCATGTGTGGCTCATAATTGGCGACATTTACTCTCGACTAATGGAAAAATATCAACAAGATTTATGAAATGCCCAGTTGCACAACATTTACTCAAACTTCAAATGAAAATATTGCTATTTTTTGTGGACTAAAAATTGAATCAGCCGAGATTATCCGAGAAAATTCAAAACTATGGTTACACCAAAAAACATAACAATAAAGCTACAGATGAACTTGATTATAAACAGTGAAGAATTTAGAGACAGCATAAAGCGGTACTTACTAATCAGATTGTCGATCTTTACCTACAAATTTGTAGGCGTCGCCAATGAGTTGCTAAACCACCAATAATAGCAGAAAACCGCCATCATTTAAAAAATAGTTCAGTCGTCCGCCACTTTGTTGGTTTCATTGTCGTCGATGGTGTATCTTCAAATCTGAATCCGTCGCCATTCAGTTAATAAACCGTTGGCGACCATTGGCGTCGACGGTCTGATACATAAGTAGCAATAAAGCTACAGAGTATGAAAGACCCGTAAAGTCTAACACCAGTTTTATAAACGGTACCGTGAAATCTATTTTAATATACTCTTTTAAGTTGCTAGGAATGACAGTAATGCTAAGCTTCCAAAATATAATACAATTCAACAAGGTAAAAAATTAACTAAAAATAATTTTGTTTAAAAAATTAGTTTCATGTTTCAGTTTGTGGCACTTTTCCATTAACCGGCCACAAGCGAAAAATCGCCAAATAACGTAGAATTCCACCAAATGTCTTTGGCGTTTTTTTCATTTGAGCCTGATTAATGGAAAAGTGCCCAGTTAGTATTTTGGCGACAAATAGTTATAATCGATGATAACTGATAAACCCAAGGGGCAATTTAAAAAAAAATAATAATAATCGAAATCTGATATCTCAAATTTCATGTTATCAACTGAGAACATCATTATTTTTAAGGCATTGTTTGTATAAATTATTTTAAGTCATTAACCAATCTAAACAGGTTTGAAACAATCATGGGCCTATCAGAATACGCATGCGACATGGCGGACATTCGTGCCAACCATTTACCATTTTCCAATAACCCTAAAAACGGAAAATTGACATCCCAAAAGTGATAAATCGCCAATTTTCTGCCCGTTCAATTTGTGATTTCATAAACCAAAAACCAATATAACATCATGATAAAAACATTTTAACAAAAAAAAAAAATGTAACAACGTTGTCATTGACTTAAGCTTTTGAATTACAAATTCTATTTTTAAGCGACTTTTTGGCGATAAGTCCCCAAATGGGACAACTTTCTGTATTATTTTCTAATAACCCTATTATGGAAAAATTGGTGCTTCAAAAGCAATAAATCCTTAACTTCTTGTCTACGCATTTTAAGGCTCAAACCTCAAACCAAAACAACATCATGGGTGCTTTCCCGTTAAGCAAAAAAAAAAAAAAAAAAAAAAAATCGGTGCAAGAATCGCCAAAGAAATTTGGGTGCGAGAGGAGGGATCATCACTCCCTTTTCGTCAAGGACATTTAGCGCCAAATATGGCAACCCGATGTTGTCGTTGGAGCTCCCTCCGGGAGATAAGACGCAAAAACGCGGGGAATTGGCAATTTTGAAAAGTGCGCCAAGGGGTGATGCACTCTACGGATCAACCGAAATTTGTCGAAATTCTGATTTATTTTACAATTTTTCACTTTGAAATCGCCCAATAAATTTGGTAGAATTCTTCGTTATTTGGTAATTTTTCACCTGCGCCCGGCTAGAGGAATGTATCACACCATGTTCTCACATGATAATAAATTTCAACGAAATAGAGTAATAACAGTAAGGTAAAGAGTATGTAGATAAGAAATTAAATTCAGAGGGCCACTGATTGTATGGTTAGATGAAAAGACATGATACGTTCTCACGGCTAAATTCTCAAAAGTTTCGCCAAACGTTGTTTAATTTGAGATATCTTAAAAATCTGATACTGGATTTGGCGAGATATCACCAACAAATTTCAGAGTTAAATTTTAGTTTTTAAGATTAGGTTTCTTAACGGGTGAATCGGAGAATCACCCCTCCACTTCGGCAAAGGGCGAAAACGCGCCAAATCTCCATACAGTTTGAAATAATCCATATAGTTTTAAATATCCTCATAGTTTTGAAAAGTGCGCCAAACAGCGCCAAGTGGAGGGGTGATTCTCTGGTCGCCCCATATTATATGATCTTTGGTATAATCCTAGTATATGGTACCCTTTGATTTGGCGACTTTATATCGAGAAGCCGTGACGTCTTTCTTCTCGTTGGCTGGTTGCCTAAGCTATAGTTCCTGTTGAGTTGGCGACATTCGTAAATGCGTCGTTTTTGCCTTGGCAACATTTTTCAAAATGGTGCCAAAGGGATGTCGTATACTAGGATTTAACATGATCTTTCAAAACCCATTGTAACTCCTCTTGGCAAATATTCTTCAATTATATTATTACTGATATTTATAAATTGGAATTTTTACCAGCAAAGGCTGCCATTCCTAAGGCATATATACCAATCTTAATAAAATTGTTTTCATATTAAAACGATCTTTTCTATTACTCTGATTTCAAAATGAACTTATATATCAAAGACGGTAAAAAATAATAATCTCTTACTTACGTAATTAAATTCATTGAAGCATTCCAAAGAACAAAATCAAATCTCCAACCTCATAGCAGAATCAGAATTATCTGAGTTAGAATCGTATCTAATTTTCAGTGACTAGACGGAAGTTAACATTTGATTTACAAACATGCCTGTCAGTAGCCCTGGATCGTTAAATTAATTTTAAAAGGCTATCTTTAGAAATCGATTCAGTGCAATGTCTATTTAGAGACACGAAGTAATGAAAACTTTATTTTAATCAACAGTAAATCAACCTCTTCAAAGAGTAAATAAATAATTTGAAGGCTCAATTTAGATGAGATATTCAGGCATTTATTTTTCAATTGAAAAATGCAGGCTTTACCAGTAATAGCGTGAATTATTTTAACATTTCTTAATGCACGCTCTTTTTGTTTAAATGCAGTAAATCGGTTTAAAACTTACAAGTAGATGAACAGGGTAAGAAAATTTGAGGAAAATTCAAAAAAATTTCGCACTTTTCGTACACTACTTTATACTTTCTATATATAAAGAAAAAATATTGCAATCATTTAAATAAATTTCAGTCTTACTTTTGCCTGAGTTTCTCTACTGATGTATTTTATACTCTTTCTACATAAAGAAAAAAAATATTGTAATTATTTTAAAGAAATTTAGACCAACCTTAGTCCGAAAAACGCGTTTTCTCTAATGATGCATTTTATACTTTTTCTGTACAAAACAATAATATTGTAATTATTTAAAAAAAAATTTCAGACCTACCTTAGTCCGAAACACGCGATTTCTCTAATGATGTATTTTATACTTTTTTATACAAAGAAAAGATATTGTAATAATTAAAAAAATTTCAGACTTACTTTAGTCTCTAATGACACTGTCTTTGCACCCGATAACTCAAAAACATTTTGAGCTTGACGAATGAAATTTGGTTTATGGTCTTAACTCCAAATGTGCTGATTTCTTTTAAATTTTGTGTGAAAGATTAAGTGGAAGTTTAAGAAAATCCGATAGTTAAAAAAAGAAAAGAGATATGAATAAAATCTGCTACACAGATTTAATGTCCGAAGTGTAAATATGTATCAAATTTGGAATCACATAGTTCAAGAGGTTGATTGTCTATCAATTTATTAACATCTCTTGCTAGTTGCCAAAAATGTTCCAACGTATAGCATCCACAGTGGAAACTTTAACCAAAATAGATAAAAAAAATATCCTTCCCTTGAACACCTGGTCATTCGAATATAATCTGACACCAGCTTGTAGATCGCTTAGCCAAAGAAAGGACAGAAAAAACTTCTTGTATTGAATGGATCTCTTCTGAAGATATTATTTCAAGCCTCAAGAAAGGGACACATCAGAATACAATTCAATAATTATAGAGACAACCAATATTTCATCTCCTTAGGTGATACCCCTAGCATTCAAGCACTGTTTTCTAAAAAATAGAAGGGAAGATGTCTTGGCCAGACTAATCAGCAAAAAAAATATAAAACTAGGGCTGTTGAATCGTTTTCACTTTCATAAGGATCTCCTTTGTCTCGAATGTAATGGCATCAATGATGTTGAACAAATAATTTTCTCATGCAAAAATTATAACATATTATAGAGACAAATAGTGGTTTTTCCACTAATTAGATGAACAAGATATTGCCTTCAAAAATGTTCTGGGTAAAATAACCGCAAACAAAATCAATCTGCAAGTTTCTCTTCAATCGTTGAATCACTTCCACATCTACTTAATTTATTGACCAGATTCGTTTGAGACCTTTTTTGAGTCTGTCATTGTTTCATTCCATTCCGAGTTGCAGGAACGCTCTGTCTTATTGTACCTCTTCTTTCCACTGGAACTCTCGAGTATCAGCGGAACTGCTTTGTGACTGTTAATCGAAAGAAACTTCAATTTGTTTTTGTGTAGGCGCCTCTCTTGTGTTTCTTGATTTAAAAAAAGTTTTTTTTTTTGCTTTATACATATGGGAACAAGGGATAATAGCCGTTGATGTTATAAATTACAATATTGGTACTTTTCCGTTAGCCGGACGTCATCAAGAAACTGACAAAGAAATTTCATGGAATTTTACATTACTTAGCGATTTTTCATTTTAAAATTGTGATAAGAAACTTAGCGGACTTCTATATTATTTGGTGATTTTTTTATGACGCCCGGCTAACGGAAAAGTACTCCAATGTCTCGTTGTTTGTTGTTTCTTATGGCATTTACCATGGACAAGCTCGCTGAGGTAGTCGGCGATTTAAGTATAATCAGCGTCTCTTGTTTTGTAGTCACGCCAACTAGTGCCAAGAGTACGACTTTTGCTACTCATTCACTCAATCCCTTTTTACATGGGGGCACATTCACACACCTTACAGATAAAACACAGAAGAACAACCATGCCTGAATCGGGACTCGAACCCTAGATGCCCAGATCATGAAAAAGACTATCTAACACTATTCCAGGATGACGGCACCCCAGTATCTTACTTCTTTCAATTTCAGGTCGGTCAGTCCGAACCTTTGCAAGCATCTAAACGAGGAAACTCAAAAACGTATTGATTCAAGTATATGAAGTTTCATATATTCATTTATTTTACGTTATACAATACTTTATAGTTGTAACTCTGTGATAAATTTTGGTGTTAATCGATCAGAAAAACAGACATCAAAAATTTAAATTTCTATCTTTTGTTTGTGTATAACAATGTTTCATCGCCAAATCTGGCCCACTAATTGGCTATCCCGATATTATTGTTTGCCAATGGCACACAGTTGTTAATTCCCAAAATATATCCACTCGAGTATATGCAAGAAAGTTTCGTGGAATTTATTTCTGGTTTCGTTGCTAAACATGATGTTTTTATACAGTATAAGTTCGACATTAAAAAAAAACACATACGTAACAAAAATGCATAATTACAACTATAAATGGAATTTCTATCATGTAGGGGTAATTGTTCGATGTATTATGTTTAGTATATTTCCTATGTATTATGTTTAGTATATATTCACATCTGTTTTAGTATATTTCCTTTTACTTTCAGGAAATATAAAAACGAAATATCTGGTTGTTACAAACCTGTAGTTTT
Organism: Argiope argentata; assembly: GCA_026289955.1. Taxonomy (NCBI): domain Eukaryota; kingdom Metazoa; phylum Arthropoda; class Arachnida; order Araneae; family Araneidae; genus Argiope; species Argiope argentata. The sequence goes on along the minus strand of JAOUZG010032726.1, from coordinate 590,850 downwards.
GCCTCCCAGCATGAATAATGTCACTGTAAGAAAGACCGTTATACAACGTCACCTGTTGGGTGCTAATTTGTGCCGCATTAAGGCTCTTGAAGCGTGGCGACAAATTTGGTCATAGTTGGTTAGTTGGAGGCGAATTAGGGACTTTGGTGATAAAATAAATATTGCCGAAAAATTCGAGAATTCTACTGAGATACGCACAGAGCCTTTCCAGTTCACTTCCCGTGAACTATGAAGGGCTGGGAGTCTCAAGCTGCAATGAATTCGTATTGAACTAGAAGTAGACTTGAAGTCGAGATTAAGGAACGAGTCGTTGAGGGGATAACGAAACAACAGCAAAAAGTTCGGCTAAGTGCCACGTTGTGTGAAGCCAAAGGGAATGCTGAACTGAACTGTGTGGCGAATTCTGCTGTTTATTGTGGAAGTAGAATTTAGTTTAATGCTGTGTGTGGAGTAGTCAGAAGTGTAGTAGGGGGTTGGAAGCTAAAGCGAGGAGACAGTGCGAATTTCAGCCATTTGGAGAGACCGTAGAGTGAAGCTTCTAGAATCCCCTCTCTAGCTGAATTATGTCTGGCCACTTTGTGTGCTGTGATAAATTTCTATAAGAGAGTCTCCTGTAATGTGCTACTGTCTGTTGTACTGTGCTGCTGTGGGTTTTCCTCGGCTTTACGTATTTCCCGTCTCTGTACTCGTGTTCTTTGTGTAAATAAAAGTTGTCGTCGTTTTCTACTAAAGGACTGTTCATTACTACATCGACCATCAAATCTTAAAAAAAAACCTTAATGGAAGTAGTGATTCAAAAACAATTTTTTATTGTATTTTGACATTTGTTTTTGTATACTTTTTTTTTACTTTCAGGAAGTTTAAAAACGAACTATCACGTATAAGATATATACAAAAAGAAATTACTGAAATCGCAAAAATATTGCAGCTTCACACTTCGACTATTTCCGGATTTTGAACTTCATTGAGGTGGAAATCACTTTCGGAATTATGTCTCATTGAGGGAGAAAAACATAATTTAAAAATACTTTAATCGGGAATGATTCAATATGTGATCTTTGAATCACATTCGTAAATTTCTATCAAATTATGCACGAAATCAATTTACAGGTAGATTGTCGCTCTGTCTACTTGAAAGCGAGTACCCGAATTTAACATCCGAAGTATGGATCTGCATTTTATCTTGAATGAGATTTTGCAAAAAGATGACCGTCTGTATGTGCTTCAGAATTATTAAAAGCATGATAGCACAAATATTCATTGTCTCGACTAAATGAATTTTAGTATGTAATTTAAGCATTTGAAGTGTAGAATTTTTACTAATTCCCCACTCTAAGGGTTTCACATATATTTCGACGAAACCTCAAAACGTCACCAAAAGCCCATTTCTTGCATTTTAACCTAGAAAAGTGAAATATATTCACCTCCCTAACATTTCTACTATAACTTCGTGACAAATATACGAAAAAAAATTGTTTTTGCATTTGGTATTTACGTATTAGACCATCGATCTTTATCGACAAATTTGAAGGCGTGACCACTGAGAGGCTAAAAACGTAATATTCAAATTTTTACAAATCAGTCAGTTTCAATGATTGATTTAGCTGGCAAGGACAATTATTTTTTTATTTAAAATATTAGTGGCTACGAAAATATATTCAAATATATTGTTAAACATATTTTTAAGGAAAGGGAATCTATGTAAAAATTTTAAAATCGTAATTCATCAGAGCACTTATTGACTCAAATTACACAAAATAAAATTATTTACCTCATTTAGAGCATTTCATTATCGGAATTATGTCGGTTATTAAAGGTTTACTCAGTAATTACTGGCTCCTGATTAGATTGAATATCCTGCATATATTAAATCCATATTTACTTTAAATAGAACCCGTACTTCAATTAATATAAATATTGTTAAAAAAATGAGAAATTTTGTTTAATCATGTGAGAACATGATATTGCTTTGGTTAGGAGATTTTGATGTCTCCGGAATTTATTGGCAAAAAATAAAGATTATGGGCCGCCAAATTTACCGGCTGAAATATTTTTTACTTGCTTTTACTATTATTACAATAATATTATGTATGCTTCCTTGAAAGCAGATGCGTTTTTAAAAGGTTGATCTGCTTTTACCAGTACTGCTTTATCATTACATCTGCTTCTTCACAAATTATGCGTTTTTAAAAGATCTACGTAGACCTATGACATCTGTCACATTACATTTCTGGCAAAATGGGCGATCAAATAATTTTACTAGTTACAATTATGAAAGAAATATGTTAAATAAAATAGACAGCGTTTTTAAATCTTAATAAATATCAATATTATTTTTTTGAATTATTAGAATGTTTTAAAACTATTTGTATTTTTAGTGCTTTTATTTTAGATACTGCTTTTACGAGATATACTGTCACCGACCGATAAAACAATGATAAACGATTATTGACGTTTACTGAATAAATCTCATGTGATACAATCATCATTACTTTGTCATTATCACTCAGACAAGACATTGATTGCTCAAATTCTGATAAGAGCCATTGAAGTTATTGGATGATTTTTAATTTCCGTTCTTATCTCACTCAAATAATAAATAAAGTGATAAAAATGCGATGAACGGTAAACAAATGAAAAAAATATTCAAATTAGGAAAATTATAGGTCATCATTAATACTACAGTAAAAGTAGATAGTAATTTGTATTTGAAAATATATCGCTCCTTCATTCAATGGAACTATTGTCTACAGTTAATGGGTTTTTTTACTGTAAAAACAATTATAATAATAATAAAACCTCAATGATCTTATGATTTATTTTCAGACTTTGAAGTAATAACCTTGAAAGAAATTATCTTATTTGCTAAACAGTTTTTTTTATAGAAGAGTGACATAAAGAGAAAAAAAAATACTAAAATCGTATGTTATTTCTCCAGGCTTGAGAATGAAATCCAGTTTTCATAAAGAAAATATTTCTAATATTAGAATGAATGATAAACGTTTTTCGTTGAATATTAGTATCCTTCATTTAACTTTTATATTTTAACTATACAAAAGGCAGTCAATGTAGCACATTAGTCAAAACAATCGAATTTAAGATTTTGACGAAACTCCAAGTTTCAAATTTCTAAATGTTCGAAATTGTCTCTCTCTCTCTCTCTCTCTCTCT
>JAOUZG010032726.1:570036-587425 GCA_026289955.1 Argiope argentata | reverse complement strand
TGTGTGTGTGTGTGTGTGTGTGTGTGTGTGTGTGTGTGTGTGTGTGTTGTTTTTCTAATCTGCGTAATCTGATAATCTCGTGATTGTTTCAAACCGGTTTAAACTGGTTAATAATTTAAATTAATGAAGACAATTCATAAGGATTCAGAGAATGAACAACTTGGCAATAAAGTTGCAACTTTAGTTGGTGATAAATCGCCAAATGTGATAAACTTATTTTTAATAACCCTAAAAGCGAAACATTGATGCTTTTAGAGCGATAAATCGCTAATTTGTTGCCAAAGCATTTTGGCACTTGAAAAAAATCAAAACAAAATAACAACTCTTTCTCACATGATAAAAGGCTTCGAATTAGATCAAAGAAATTTGTAAAGTGTTTACTCTAAATTTATAGACTCATATGAAATCTTGAGCACAATCCAATCATTATGTTCAGTTCAGTTTAGTTATATTAAAATCCCGTTGTAAATCAACACTACGGCTATTTTGGTATGGACCTTGTAATTTTGAGTCGCGGTCAGATGACGAGAATGACATTTGAGCTGGCTTTCCTATCTCCAAGCTTCCCTGCCAAACCAAAGGGGGAATGTTTGGGTTCGGTGGATATATCGCGGACCATAATCTCTTAAACGATTTGTTCTCAGGTAGAAACGGGTCTCGAATCTGAATCCCTCAGGTTTCGAAATCTAAACCGCTTCGCCAGATTACTGTGGCCCTCCACAATTCAATCAGAGGAAATGTATTAGTTCGGTTGCTCAGCTATAAGACGACATGAGAATTACGACAAGAAGCTAGTTAAATGGGCAAAAGATGTCGCTCGCGTCATCTGACCGTTGTTCAAAATTACAAGGCCCATCCCAAAATAGCCGTAGTGTTGCTTTACAACAGGATGTTAATATATCTAAAATTAAAACCAACATTTATTGAAGCCTCAAAATGCGTAGGCTACAAATTAGCAAATTATTGCTTTTGAGGCATCTATTTTTCCTTTTAATTAGAAAATAATGCAGAAGGTGGTCACATTTGGCGATTTATCGCCAAATGAAGTTAGAACTTGATTTCTAAATTATCCATTCTCTGAATTCTTATGAATTGTCTTAATCAGTTTTAGCCATTAGCCCGTTTAAACCGTCTAAAACAATCATGGGGAACTATTAGATTACTGAAGGTAATCAGATAATTATGGATGTTTTTCATCTCAAATTCGGTCGAACTTCAAAACTTTGTTTGCCAGTTAGAAAAATAATTAAATAATTAAAATTGAAAGTTTAAAAAACTATCATTTTTTATAAAGAGAGGGGTAGAGACCGATTGAGAAATCTCATGATTATTTCAAACCAGTTCAAACTGGTTAATGATTTAAATTTTTAATTTTTATTGACTTAAAAAATAACAATTTCAAGTAACGTGAAATTTGCTATCGTAAATTTCATTTTCTTTCTTTTTTTGAAGTATTACGCATTTTTAAAAATATTCTTACAATACCTTTTGTAGCTGAAATATGTATTACCAAAACCCATTGTCTGTTTTTATTATTTTCATAACTTGAGAAAAATTCTACAGAAATAACTGAAATAGACAAGTTTCTTGTCTTTCTTTCTTTCCTTTTTTTTTCAAATTCTAATATAACATCATGTTGTTGTTATATTTAATTTTAAAATATTATTTAAAATTAATTATTTAATTGAATTGAATTTATTCATTTTATCTTATTGCAATTTATGCTAAAAAAAGATTACAAATTCAAACTTTAAAAATTGTTTCTCAAATTCACTCCTAGATGGCAACACCAATTTACTTGCAAAATCCTAAAATTTTCATTTTAGTTTAGTTTTATTAACATCCCGCTGTAAAGTAACTCTAGGGCTATTTTGGGACTATCCTTGTAATTTTAAACGGTGGTCAGATGACAAGGACAACACTTAAGCTGGCACCAACCCTCTCGACACTATACCATATCAGCGCGGGGCGGAGCATTTGGCCATGTTGGATTTCACGTGCAACAGACCCCCTTACACGAAAATTTATAGGTGGAATCGGTTCTCGAATCTGAAGCCATACAGCCAAGACTAGACTATCACGGCTTGCCTTTTTCCAAGTCTTCTATATAAATTGTCGGAAGGAAAGGGATGAGAGTATGTAAGAAAGTTTTGAGGAAACGTTGTCACTGATTTGATAAGTCGATATCCCACAAAACGTTTTTTTTATAGCACTTATAATTTTTCGCCAAGTTTTCTTGCCAAAGGTTAATTAATCGTTTACGATGTGAGCTGAAGTGTTATTTGTTAATAATGAGCACGAATGTGAGCTGAGTGAAAACTAACAAACAAATTCAAATTAATTTCATTGTTCTATGGATTTTACTGTATTTAAAAAATATATAAAAAGATTTGACATTTTGGAGCATTAATTTCGGATTTTAGGAATTTCGCCTAATTCACTTTTTATTCTATAGTATATTCACCTTTTTCCATTTGCATGCGTAGTAATGTGTAATAAATGGTTTCAATTTAATTTGAACTTTTCTGTCTTATCGTTTAACTGAAATTGGAACTTACGTATTAGCCCGTTGACGCCAACGGTTTAGTCACTCATTGGCGGTGGATTCAAATTTGGCGATAAACCGTAGACACCAACGAAACCAATAAAATGGAGGAAGACAGTTACAGTTTGAAATTTTTTATAAATAATGGCGGTTTTTTGCCATTATTGGCAGTTTAGAAGCTCTTTAACGACGCCTTTCTCGTCATTTCTCTGAAATTTAATATAATCATGTAAATGTCCTCTATATTAATAGTTTAAACACCGAGAAAAAAGATATTCTGGTAAAACAAGCTGATCTCCGGAAATTGCTGCAAACTCGAATGAATGAATAAAGTATGGCTAAAAAATCGTATAGTGTTCTAGTCGCCTTATGCGACCGACTAACTCACCGAAATGGTCGTTAAATTTTTAGAAGTATTTGCTTTCCATAAATCAGCTAAATCGAAATATATTGAAGCATTGTTATTTTAATTGTCTTTCATGCACTCTCTTCAGTAAAGTATGAACGTTTTAAATGGCACCGTAGCGATATCCAAAACATAAATGTTCAGTTCATCTTTCTTCCAAATTTGCGCAGTATTTTTAATTATCAGGTGAGAAAATGTTTTGGTTTCTACGTTCTAATGTCTCTCAAATTTACGGGCCAAAAAATAAATAACATGGACTACCAGAAATTATCTTTGGAAAAATTCTTTTACCTGCTTTTACCAGCATTGCATTATTATTATGAATGCATTTGAAGGCAGATGCGTTTTTAAAAGTTTATTTTACCAGTATTGCTTCATCATTACAAAAGCTTCTTTACAGCAGATTGCGTTTTTAAAATGCCGAAGCAGAACTATGAAATCATAGCTGTTATTTCATCTCAAAATCGTTCGAGGTCCAAAAGTTTGTTTGCCAGATAAATTTAACATGAATGTTTCAAAAAATATCATTATGTATGTATATTACAGAGGGATAGAGACCGATAGAGAAGTCTCGCGATTGTTTCAAGCCGGTTTAGACTGGTTAATGACTTAAATCAATTAAGACAAATAAAGTCTTTAAAAACAACAATTTTCTCACCTGATAAATTGAGATTTGTGACCGTAGATTTCCTTATATATTTTTTATCGATTTATTTCGTAAATTATTCAGGTAATAAATGAAATTCTTCTTCTGTAGCTTTTAACAATGGTAGGAAATTACGCGATTAATTATTTCAGGAAAAATGAAAACAATTTGAATTTCAGCGTAACAATGTAATCTGTTAGAATCATGATAAGTGAAATTGAATTTCGATCATAAGGATATTTAGAAGAAAAAAACACTTGTTAACTTTAATTACTTTTTGTTTACCTACGATCAATATCTAATGAATGATGATGAAAAACAGTCGAAATTGAATACGATTATTCATACTTCTTGTTTGAAGTTTGATAAGTCTGCAATTTTAGATCGTTCGCCATCATGCAAACTAAAGATCAAGTTTGAAGGATAATTATAAAGTTCACAGATATGGTACTTACGTAATAGAAGCCGCTTTTTTCAGGGGGCCACATAGAAAGTAAAGTATGATACTCATCAAAATTATTCGAACACGAGATTTTGACGAATATCCACGTTTCAAAGCTTCCTGGGTTCGAAAAACACATTTTTTTGGAAATTGCCCGTCTATCACCAAGTTACCACAAAAACGATTTGAGCTAGAGAGATGAAATTTGTTAGACGGCCTTTACATCAAATTTGTAGATGTCTATGTCAAATTTTGAATTAATTCTGCTTAGAGGAAGTTCATCTGTCCTGCTTTTCAAATATAAGTTTGTTGTTGTTTTTATTTATGGCACTTGCGATGGACAAGCCCCGCTGATACATCAGCAGATTTTAAGCCTGATATATACGTCTCTTGTTTTGCAACTAGCGCCATCTAGGGCCAAGAGTACGACTTAGATACACACACCTTTTTAGGGGGCGGACTTCATTCATGCATATTCATTCACATCTCAGATGGTAATTTAGAAGTTGAACAGCGAAAGATCACCTTTGGCCCAATATCTCCAGTGGTATTACTCTTGACAAGGAGGACTTTGCTACCACGACAGATTTAACGAGCGCCAATCGCCACACACTCGGGGATCTTCGGCCGGTGAGCTTCGAACCCGTAACCTAAGGAGTGGGAGTCCAACGTTCTACCGACCAGGCCATCCCGGTTCTTAAATATAAGTTAATGCGATAATTACAAAAGCAAGCGGGCTAGATAGATGATATTCAATACACAGATTCAACATCCATAGATCAATACACACATTCAATACACAGATTCAACATCCATAGATCAATACACACATTCAATACACAGATTCAACATCCATAGATCAATACACAGATTCAACATCCATAGATCAATACACAGATTCAACATCCAAGTATAATAACGTGTTAATTGTCCATCCTTTTGTACCTTCAGAAATATCTAAAAAGCTATAATTCAAAAACCAAATAAATATATCAAATTTGATATGGAAATTTGTAAAAGTACAATTATTTGTTCAATTTGTTTATTTACCAGTACAATTATTTGTATTTTTGTTTCAAACGCTTGATAAAAACGTGTCTAAAACACAAATTTGATTTTCTGATACGAATAATCGCATTATTCGCCAAATAACTCGCCAAAGAGGATACAATAGATTCAGTAAAAATTCGAAATTCAAGTCATAAATTGATATTTCGTAATTATTGCATGCCAGTACCATGCAAGACTCTCTGGAATTTTAAATTCATAGAGAATATGGGAGAAAATTTTGAACAACCCACTCCTGCTAGCTTTTTATTTAATATTTACTTACAGTATAATAATGTTTGGTGGTGACAGGCAGTAGAATTGAATTCGGTTATTAAATTATTATCATGTGAGAACATGATGTTGTTTTGGCTTCCGGCTTTTGAAGACTCAAACTAGATTGGCAGAAAATTGGAGATTTATAACTTTTGAGGCATTAATTTTTCGCTTTCAGGTGGCGATCGCCAATTAAAGATACAATTTGACTTCTAAATTATTAATTATCTGAATTATTACGAATTGTCGTAAATGCCATCAACCAATTTAAACCAGTCACATGTGGCAATTTAACCCCCAAAAATCACTTAAAAACTGAAATTTAATTTTTGATTCAAAAGTTTAAGCAGATGGCAATGTTGTTGCATTTTTTTAGTTTTGCGAAAGTGGTAACGCCGCAGTAGTTTTCCATGAAATAAAGCAAAAGATAACAATCGAGTTTTTGTTGTTGCTATTTTTTTTAATAAACAACGTTTTCGACTATACGTTAAACAATGAATGAAGCATAAATGGGCTGACTTAAGTTTTCTCCCGATGAAGAAAAAAAAAGAAAGAAAGAAAGAGAACGAAACAGCAGACAGAGACCGGAAGTTAAAGAAAGCATTCGATTAGAACAACAAAAACGCATAGCTTTGAAACGACACACCCTTCAATCAACAACAAAGAATGATGAAAATTTTAAATTAGAAGCTGATCGAATAAAACATGAACGTAAAATAGCTTCAGAATGGGACCGAAGAAAATGTAAAACGTATGCAGCGTGTTTCAGATTCTCAATCGCAACACTCAACTTCAAGCACAGAACGTGTCCAATCGGATTCCGAATCACTACCGTCAACGTTCAACACAAAACATCTCCGTTTCGATTCTCAATTTCAAATATCGCTCGTTTTCTGGATCTAAACAACTCGTCGAAAGTTTCTATCCTTCGACAAATAAGTTATGGACGCAAGGCATAATCAACCTTTTACCAGAAAATTTCAGATGGCCCAATTCATCGATGCATCTGTCGTGACCAATTATTGTCTACGATATAAACAGGTATTATAAAAAGTATTTTTTAAATCAATTCCTACTAAGGTCAACAAAGATTTTTTTAGTAACTAGAAGTCTGACTTCTAACTTAAACTATTTTTACGGAGCGGATTTTATTCACGTTTTTTATCCGCAAATCGTAATTTTGATCTGTGATAGAGAACAATCACCTCTCATCCAGTACCCCGAGTGGTATTACTCTCGACATGGAGGACCACGACAGATTTAGAATGCACCACACACACAATCACCGGCTGTCGGATCCGAAATCATTACACATGGAAAACCAATCCAACGCCCTACCAATCAGGCCATCCAGGTGTAATTGCCCTCCATAAATAAGTGATCAAAAAATTATGTTAGCGTTGAATTTTAAACTCCAATTGAGATAACGCAAAATGCGTGAATTTTTCACACTAGTTGGGGTAACGCAATACAGATTAGAAATTTTTCTGTATCATTTGAATTATAAATTACTTCAAAATAAATCCGAAAAATCGATTCATTAACAATGTTTAATTTTAAATGCATCAGACATTAAGAAACTAAACACTTTGAAACAAGCTGTCGAAAACATGTTAAGCTTAACCTCATTGGCGTGGGGAAAAAGCAAACTGAAGTCTTACACACTTGGCAGAGAGAAAAGGAAGAATTTTGGCGTGAAAATTAGTTTTTAATTGATTAATAATAAATTAATGAATTAATATTTGAACAATTTGTATTAACATCAATATCCTTCACTACCAGTTTAAAAATAATTATTTGAACTTGAGTGAATGAATAAAAAGTATTTTATTAACGATTGAAAATTTGAGCAAGATGGATATATTTTTTGAGAGTAGGGATTAGAAAAAATACTTTCACGTGATTACTTGAAATTTGTGTATGCTGATTTCATTTTTTTATTAATGATTATTTTTAATTAATTTAAAAGTCATACTTTTTTTAGTTTTGACATTTTTTTTACACTACTTTTAATTTTATTTTCAAACAGAAGTCTATTGTCAGTTTCATCATAACTCAAACTGACATAGGAAATTTATTGAGAGATTGTGATCCTTGGGTATTTCAATTCTTTGCAATTCTTGAAAATTTAAATCCCTCTTTAAATCGAATATAAATGATGAAATTGTTCGTCCAAGATAAAAATCCTGCGGGCAAAGCAGGAAATACAAGAATTTGAAATGCAGTGCCATTTAAACAATGGGAAATTCATTTAACAACAAATATTTTTGAAAAAACGATCTGCAGTTTTTAATGCAAAGGTTATATACTAAAATTTCGACAACACAACGTTTAGCATTTTAATATTTTCGCGAAAACATATGAAAACTGGTCGTTAATCTGACGTCTGACTTTTAATGGCTATAGGAAAAATTTACAACTGATCTTCATTTTCATATATTAATGCTATTTCATTTACTTTGTTCATTTTTATGATGTGGGAGCATGATATTGTTTTTGTTTGAGGTTTTTGAAGCCTCAAAATGCGTAGGCAACAAACTAGGCAATTTATCGCTTTTGAGGCATCAATTTTTGCTCTTAGGGATATTTGAAATAGGTAAAGGTGGCTGCCACCTTTGGCTATTTATCACCAACAAAAAATTACAACTTGGCATGAGTGTCCCCCATATACCAAATTCTCAATATATCGATGCATACTCAATCTGATAGTCACATGATTGTATCAAATCTGTTTTAATCGTTACTTAAATTAATTAATACAAAAAATGCCTTAAAAATAATAATATTCGTACAGAACACGAAATGTATGGTTATATATATATATATATATATATATATATATATATATATATATAATTATTTACTTTATGTATATATGCATGAACGGACATATATACATAAAGGGCTATATGAAGACGGTTTTTCTCAAAATTTTATACTTATTTAGAATTTGTGTGTTATAATTAAATAACGTTCGTCTAATGTCTAGCTTGTAGTGCTTTTTATTTGTCGTGTTTATGGATAAACTTAATTTCACTTATCGGAAATAGTCTCCTTGAAACTTTCTCGTATTCCCTTCAATAGGTTACTTTTGTATTATTAATTGCATGCCATTGGTGAACAATAATTATGAGAGAGCCTAATAGCCTGCGATTAAGTAATATCGTGTGGTTAATACACAAGTAGCAGCAAACGAAATATGCATTTTTAAGTTATCTTTTATATCAAATATAGCCAAAACTTGAGTTAGAACTACAATTATGAAAAAAGTATATTGCACTAAAATTCGTAGATTTAGATCATTGCTTTTTAGAGCTATCACGGTACAGTTTGGTACAACCTTAAATGTCAACCCTTAACAAATGAAGTTCACAATTTTGATGAAGATATGTACTTCAGATGATAAAAGTGCAAACTAAATTTCATTTACCTATGTCGTCTCGTTTTTTAAACTATCCCTCTTATATGCATAAGAAAATGCAGGGTGACAGACGGCCAACTCCATGATGGATTTGGTTTTCGATTTCATTCCTATTTCCACTTTAGTGTGTATCCAATTTTATACATCTAGCTCTCTTTGTTTCATAGTTATAGTTTTAACTTATATTCGAACAGTTAAACAGACAGGTTTCTTTTAAAAGAATTTCTTTAAAAATTTGAAGGAAACATACACTTTTGGTATACAAAACTTCATCTGAAAGGCCAGGATAGTCTAAGGAGTACGTTGGACTCGTACTCCTTAGACTGCAAATTCGAACCCACCTGCCGAAGACTCTCCTTGTGTGTGTGGTGGCTGGCTCACGTTAAATCCGTCGTGATCGCAAAGTCCTCCATGTCGAGAGTAATATCAAGCTGGGGGGGGTACTGGGTCAGAGGTGATCGTTCTCTGTTCCAGGTCTAAATTACGATCTGAGATGCATGAATGAAGTCCGCCCCATAAAAAGGGTTGTGGCGTGTGTGTAGCTAAGTCGTACTCTTGGCTCTAGATGGCGCTACTTGTAAAACAAGAGGCGCATATTTTCGCCTTAAAAATCTGCTGATATATTAGCGGAGCTTGTCCAAGGGAAGTGCCATAAGTAACAACAACAAATTGCATCTGTCTTGTTCAAAACGTATTTGAATTATCAGATTTGTAAATATACATAAGGTCACTCCATGCTCCTGCTGTTATAATATTTCTGTTCTTTAAACAGTGTGAAGGACATAAAGTGGCTGAGACCTCGAAAATGCTTTTCAAATATCAATTCACTGTGACTTTAACCTTATTTTCCCGACGATTGGCAATTATTGACGAAAATTAAGTGAGCAGTTGTTAATTTTAAATTCACGAGATTAATAAACTACCTGAGATTTTATTGAGAAATGGCGGAGATTTCAAAACAATGGTATTGATGAGGAACTGATATCCTATTCTTTTCTCTAGAAACAGACGAATAATCTTGTTTTGATGATTTATAGGCTTCCATCCTAAAATATAGAAATAGTTCCAAAAAATGTGATTTCTTGCCAGAGGCGGATTTCCAAATAGGCGCATGAGGCGCGCGCCTCCGGCCTCATAAATTAAGGGGGCCTCAAAATTTAGTTCTAAAATAATAATAGTTTAAATTTTGGAAAAAATGATGTTTTTTAAACAAAACCTTTCATTTTTACACTCTTCTATTACCACCCCAGTTCTTCATTTATCACAATCAAAGAATCATGCAATATTAGTACCCTTGAAATACCAACTATTCTGAGAATGAGAGAGTGAAGAGTCAACCAGGAGGGGGGGGGGACATTTTTCATCTTTTATTTTGTACGAAACTAAAGAGATAGATATCATACTAGACCCTCCTGCACACTCAGACCCTATGAAGTACAGGAATGGCTCTCAAGGTCTCAAGGCAATGAACGTGTTTCTATAATAGGACATAGGACGCATTTTAGTTACAGACATTGGTTAGAAGATCTTTGCTCAAAAAGGTTAGTTTCACCAAAGCATCTTGTTGGCGATTTAGCGTTTCAAGTTTGAGAAATATTGACTATGATTTGTGTTGTGGAAAGGAATTCATTTCTGTGTTTGACTTTTGACCAATGTGAAGATTGGTAAGCATATAATTTTTAAAAACATTTTCGTTTCTATTTCGTATTTTTGAAATACTGTAATCGTGGCTTTATATTTTTGGGAACATTTGAAGATTAAAAACAGGGCTCATTTACAATACGAATCGTTAGGCATTGGCACTGCTCAAAAAATAAAATAAACTGGTCACTTTCTCTTCTTAACTGAAGGGGAAAAAATTTTCAACTCGAAAAAATCGTCAAAAATCCAGCTAATATTTTTATGCGACTAATTTTTTTAATGTTTAAGCCATGTTAGAGAAAAGAAAGTTTGAATAGGGAGCTTCAAAATGCAAATTAAAAAATGCAGAACAACGTAAAAATTTACTCAATAAATGTGTTATAACGTTTGAAAAAGGAGCTAAAATGGAAAATGAGACAGAAAAAGCAGTTGAGCAACTTGATACAGCATGTGTACCTAAAAAATCTTCGGGCAAATTGAAATTGAATGTTTACTTGAAAAAAAAAACGTTGTGCAAGCTGAAATAGAATATGAATTCTAATAAATTAATAAGCCAGTTGAACAAGAATGTGTATTTGAAAAGTAAATGAGCGTACTGAAACAAAATGTGCACAAGAAAAATCACTGAACAAGCTGAAGTTGAAACTGAATTCGAAGAAATTGACGAAAGAAATGGAATTGAATGCAAACCTAAAAAGAGAGATGAACAAATTAAACAGAATAAGCACACAAAAAAGCCGATAAATGAGCCGAAGCAAAATGTAAAATCGAAGAAATTTATGAGTGATCCAAGAATGGAACAGAAGAATCGACAACTTGTAATTTTAAACAACAAAATAAAATATCAACTAATTCTGATAACGTTTTAAAACAAAACCAAAATATTTTTATTCCCAAAAGAGAAAAACATCTCCATACTATTATAATTTATTTAGTGTATAATGAAATTTTAGGCATGTATATTGCGCAACTATGATACAAAATAGCCCCTATTTTTTTTCAGAACAGCCTTAACAAACCTTGAACTTCATCATCCTTTTAAATACTACCCAACAGAATGAAAACGTTGATTTTAATTTTCAATTTTATATACCTAGGGCAGAGCTTAACAGAATGAAAAATATGTATAAAAAAGTGCGTACTATAAATATAACTGGAGGGGAGGGAGGCCTCAAATTGAATTGCGCCTCAGGCCTCTGAAACTCCAAATGCGCCACTGTTTCTTGCACAGAATGGTCAGACACGAGAAAATTCGTCAAAGTCTCGAATCTGCATTTGTCATTGGTTAAAAACGGTCTCTTTGCATCTATGCTATACTATCTTAAATGTGAAAGTTTGGATGGATGGACGGATGATGTTAGTCAATCACAACAGAACAGCTGAACGAAATTGGATGAAATTTAGCACAGAGGTAGATTATAGTCTAGAATAGGACATAGGCTACTATTTATTCCGGTTGATTGGGCGGTTAGTTTTTTATTGATTAAATAAAAACTAATTTCCCGCCAAAAATATTTATTTCTACACCGCCAAACGAGCAAGACATCAATTTGGGTTTTTTCCTCCATTCTAATGAAGCTAGGTTTAACAGGTTTCCGATCGATTATTTCAAACAATTCTGTTTATTTTCTTAGTGTTTGAGGCATTTAAAACTAAACGTTGTTAATCAATCGATTTTCAGGATTCATTTTGAAGTTCTTTTGAATTAAAATAAAATAGAATAAAGGAAATTGAAATTTTCTAATCTGTGTTGCGTTACCCCAACTGGCGAAGAAAATTCACGCTTTTGCGTTGCTTCAATTGGAGATGAAAATTCACGCATGTGTAGTGTGTTGTAATTGTTGACAACTTTGTTTTCATTTGAACTAAAAGTTCAAAAATTACTTGTATAATGATGTTATAGCTATCTCAATCTTGGTCGATAAGTAAAATAGATTTGACTTCATTTTAAAGAAATACGAACTTGATTTGCTGTTTTGCTTTATTTCAGGTAAGCACTGCAAATAAATTGTTTTTAGGTTAGTTGTGTGCTTTTCCATGCGTACGAAGTCGCGGGTAAAAGTTAGCATTTTTTGTACCAGTGCAATTGGTCTCCCAAACACTTTCTCGCGTAATCTCTAATAAACTTGCCATGCCGATGAATGCCTAGCGTGGCATTGGCGTTCAACAGTTACGAAATATCAACCTTGGGCGCCAAATAGGATTTTTCCTGAATCTATTGTACCATCCTTGGCGATCAATCCCTGTCGTGCGATTAATAGTATCCGAAAATCGAATCGTTGTTTTAAACTCTTTTTTCTCAACCAATTGAAACGAAAATTTTACATAAAATTGTACTTGCAGCCAAAAACTTTCATACATAATATGATATATTTAAGTCATTGTATTTTTTGAATTATCGTATTTATAATTTTCTGGAAGCATAGATCGACACACAATCAACAAGTTGTTGGTTTTGGTCAAACTTTAAAAGATGTCTGCACTGTAGATATTAAATCTTTGTACCAAATCTTATTTCTCCCACCCCCTTCATTTTGTAGTTATTACGTTAAATTGTATTCCAACAGACAGACAGAGTTCTTGAATTGATTTTGCCAAAACTTTGATAGAAATTAATAAATTTGAGGCAAAGACCCTGTATTAAGTAAAATCAGTCTATCTAAAAGCAATGTTTGTCAAAGACAGACGTACGGATATTTTACAAAAATGTGTTTTTAGAACTCTGAAAAGTCTAAAACGTGTTCAAATTTTTTTGACAATTACTGAACTTTCTCTATACTAAGTAAACGAAAAAATAAAAAAGTGTTTAGCAGAGAAATTTTATACATAGATACACTTCTAAATCCAGAGCTGAAAATTTTTCGAAGATTGGAAAATTTTCTATGCATATATGTATGCGTATGAGAAGATATCTTTCCCTTTATCCACATGTATTTACAAATTTACCATTAATAAATACAATGCACGTGGGTAAAAACGGGATTTACTTGTATCATATCGATTTTTAACCATATAATTCAAAAGTATGCAAATATTATTATATTCGTTATCATTTATAATACTGATTTTTAAAGGATTATTTCCAAATCCACCTTCGAGATTTTTTTCTTATAACTTCCTCCAATATTCTTTATAACTTCCTTCAATAATAATGGTTGTAGATACTTGTTTTTGTACTTTTTTTGCCTTTTATCATAATGATATTCTTATTGCTTTTTGCACTTTATAAGAGTGTCAAAGTAGCATCTGATGAAAAATTAATTATTTCCTTACATGAATAAATGACTGTATAAAGAGGATTAAACGACATTATAATTTTTGAATTTTTTTTAATCAAAGGAGTCTGGTACATTGTTTTGAAAAGTGTTTCTGTTACGAGAAGTCTTCATTCAAAATGCACGAATTTCTATCAAATAAATTTACCATACTCCTTTCTAAACTTGCTATGAATACATCACTGGAAAATACATACATCGGGAACAAATATGATAGGTAAGAAAATATAATATTTATTTATTTGAACATATTGTAACTGCATATTAATTATTTGAATAATAATTGTGTATCTTTACTAGACACTGTTTGTCATCCTCAGAAAATTTATTGAATGGCAAATGTTATTTAGGCAAAATTGAAAAAAAAAAGAAAAAGAAATTGGATATAAAATATAAGTTTTATTTGAGTATATTATATGCTTTTCCCAGACGTTATATGTGTTGATAAAGATAACTATTATTTAGGCAAAATATTGAAATTGGGTATAAAATATAATAATTATTAGTACTTTTTATGCTTTTCCTAGACACTATAGGATCTATTGTAGCTATATTATATAAGGGAAATTGTTATTTAGACAAAATATTGAAAATGAGTATAAAATACAAGAATTTTTTGAACATATTGAATGCTTTTTCTAGAAATTATATGTTTAGATATGCTACATAACGGCAATTGCTATTTAGACAAAATATTGAAACTGAGCATAAAATACGGGAATTTTTTTGATTATATTGAAAAATTTTCCTAGCCATTATAGGCCTAGGTATGTTATATAAGGGTAATTGCTATTTAGAAAAAATATTGAAACTGAGTATAAAATGCAGAATTTTCGGAATATATCGATTGCTTTTCCTAGACATTATATGCCTAGATATGTTATATAAGTACAATTGCTATTTAGACAAAATATTGAAACTGAGCATAAAATGCAAGAATTTTTTTTGAATGTATTGTATGCTTTTTCTAGACATTATATGTCTAGATAAGCTATATAAGGGCAATAGCTACTTAGACTAAATATTGAAATTGAGTATAAAATACAAGATTTTTTTGAATATATTGTATGCTTTTCTTAGACATTATATGCCTAGAAATGTTATAAGGACAATTGCTATTTAGACAAAATATTGAAACTGAGCATAAAATACTAGAATTTTTTTTGAATGTATTGTGTTCGTTTTCTAGACATTATATGTCTAGATAAGCTATATAATGGCAATTGCTATTTAGACAAAATATTGAAATTCAGTATAAAATACAAGATTTTTTGAATATATTGAAGGCTTTTCCTAGACATTATATGCCTAGATATGCTACATAATGGCAATTGCAATTTAGACAAAATATTGAAAATGAGTATAAAATACAAGAATTTTTGGAATATATCGAATGCTTTTTCCAAGACATTATATGCCTAGATATGTTATAAAAGGACAATTTCTATTTAGACAAAATATTGAAACTGAGTATAAAATACAAGATTTTTTTTGAATATATTGTATGCTTTTCTTGGATATTATATGCCTAGATATATTATATAATGGCAAGTGCTATTTTAAAAAAAAATTGAAATTGGGTAATAAATACAAATGTATTTATTGATTTGAATATATTGTATACTTTTCTTAGACATTATATGCCTAGATATGATATATATAAAGACAATTGCTTTTTAGACAAAATATTGAAACTGAGTATAAAATATTAGAATTATTTGAATGCATTGTATGTCTTATTGAGACATTCTAGACATAAATGTTCTATATAATAACAGTTGTTATTTAGGCAAAATATTTGAATTAGAATGTAAGAATTATTTGAATACATTATGTGATTTTTCTAGGTATTTTATGTAATATTGAGTATTTAATAGAACGATAAGTCAAAGCTATTTATAGAAGATATTGAAACTAATTTGCAAAATCTGAGAATTCTTTAAATATGCAAAAGAATTTTCCTAGACATTCCTCGTAGTAGTAGATATTTAACATAATGACATTTTCTATTAAAAAGAATATTGGAACTGAGTATGAAGTATAAGAATTATTTGAATATGTTATATGCTTTTCCTGAACATTGCATGTTACAACTATCATTCTATAGAATATTATTTAAATAAAATTTTGAAATTGTATAAAAAAATCTGAGAATTATTTGAATATGCTATATAAGTTTACCATTCAGTTCCTTGTCATACGTAGATATTCTATGAAACGGGAATACCTATTTAGGTTAAATATAGAATCTAAATATAAAATATAAGAAAGCTTTTTCTATACAAATATTAAATTACAGATATAAAATATTGCTATTACAAATATAAAAATCTATTACAAGTATAAAATATTGCAATTGAATAAAAAATCGAGAAATATTTGAATTTGTTTATCACTTTTACATGACATAGTATGCAATATTATATATTCCATAAAATAAAAAAATGCCGTTTAGGCAAGATATTGAAATTAAATATTATGATTATCATTTGAATGCTACACCTAGGTATTGCTGATAATTTTAAGACATTCTATAGAATGATAAAGCATCCGAAACATTTAAAAAATAGTTAAAATTTTGAAGATCATTATGGAATTTTAGAATTATTTAAATATGTTGCATACTTTTCCTAGGAATTATATGTAATAATTTCGTATTCTAAAACATTTGCTTTTCTAGCTGTTCTTTTTATGAAAAGCACTTGACAATGATCGGTGATAAAGTTTCTCAAATGGTATATTTGCAAAATATTGAAATTTAATATGAGATATAAGATTTAATTAAATAAGTAATATAATATCCTGTGGCATTGCATGTATAATCCAAATAGTCTGAAAAATAATAAATGTTATTTAGGCAAATATGAAAAAAAGATCTGAAATTAGAATTACTCGTATATTAAAAAGGTATGCGTTCTGTAGGAATACAAATAAAATTTAAAATAAAAATAAAAGATCGCCATCAAAAATATTTATTCAAAAAAGTATAATTAAAGTAATATAAGACTTTGCAGTTCTTATTAAAAACAAGTAATACAAAAAAAGTAAATTTCTTAAGTCAATATATACTTAAGAAAACAAAGAAATTTTTTATTTTAGTTACTGTTTATTAAACAATTATATATAATATAAATAATTTATCAAAAAAATTAATTATTTTCACAAGAAACGAACTCGCATTCTTTACCTTCACGTGAAAAATACTGAATCATTTTATCAATTCAACTACTGCATGTAGATTTCGAATTTCGTTACAAACTGCTAAAAATCTATTTAAAGTATTAAAAATTTATTTATTTAAATAATAAATTAATATTTGAAAAAACTGTATTAACATAAAGAGTTATTCACTTCAAGTTTAAAAAACATGTATTTGAACGAGATATAAATCTATAGGGAAATTGTGAACTAATAATAGGAATTTTTTCAATATCAGAGTTTTTGAGTCGCCATCTGTTGGTTTTAAGCTGAACTGTTTACAGATAAATTATTATAAACTTTCTTAATTTTAGTTGACAGTTAATTTTTTTAAAGTTATATTGCAGTTTAGTTTTTTTAAAAAAATGTATTAAAATCCAGTGCTATTACAGTTTTTTTTTTTAAATATCATCACTATAAGTATTAAAACAATGTATTTGAACAAGAGTGATTCAATACAAAAGTATTTTATTAGCGATGGAAAATTTCGGT
>JAOUZG010032726.1:554499-569636 GCA_026289955.1 Argiope argentata | reverse complement strand
TATATATATATATAAGGAGACTATGAACTAATATTAAGGAATTAGAAACGGGAGCAGAATTTTCGTGGCGCCATCAATTGGTTCGAAAACGAACTGTTCAAGTATAAAATATTAGAATGTTTTTAAAATTTTATTTTTAATAAAATAATATTTTAAAAAAATGTATTGACATCTTAACCTACAAGTTTAAAAAAATGTATTTGAGCTACAGTGAGTGAATATTTTTTTTTATTAACTATTGAAAATTTGAACAAGATATATATAGAGAGAGTGTGAAGTAATTGTAGGAATTGAAAAATAAAGTTCGATTCGATTTTAAATATTGTATAAAAAGGGAGTAATTTTTATTTTGAGTTGAATTTTCAAATCCAATAGGGTTAACACAAGTGCGTGAACTTTCTACATCATTTGGGGTAACGCAATATAAATAAAAAATTTTAAAATTCTTTTAATTAATTTTATATTTATTCAAAAGTATTTCAAGATGAATCCAAAGAAAAAATAGATTGATTAACAATGTTTAGTTTTAAATACATTAAATACTAAGAAACTAAACAGCATCTTTTGAAATAAGCTGTCGAAAACATGCTAAGCCTAACCTCATTAGCGTGGGGAAAAACAAACTCAAATCTTAATCATTTGGCAGAGGGAAAATAAAGAGTTTTTGTGGAAAAGTTAGTTTTTAATTAATTTATAAAAATTGACCAAATTGATGAATTAATATTTGAAAAAGCTGTATTAACATCAAATGTCATCCATTACAAGTTTTAAAAAATATATATTTTTTTAATTTGACTCAATGAATAAAAAGTATTTTATTAATGATTGAAAATTTGAACAAGATGTTACGCTACTTTTAATAGTTTTGGACTCATAAAATATTTATTTATTTATGTTAGTTTTTGCTTTAGTTTTATGATTCGTAATTTCTTATACCTGGGCATGGCTAGAATTAAAATGCATTCGTTCTTTTCCACCAATTGTGAAAGTTCATAATCATTTATAGTTTTCTCATTTGAATTAAAACCGTGGACTCTGGATAGTTGAGAAAAGAAAATTAACGATTTGAATTCCTGCCTGAGAGTAACTCTTCATAAAGTCTTTTGGCGGGATTTATTATTTCCTTAGTTTTGTTTAATTCTATTTTATTCCTTTTTGGCAATTTAAACTTTATATTCATTTCTAAATTGATAAATAGTAATGAGTTTCATTAGCCTTTTTTTTTAATTCAGGAAATATTTTAATGATATTTGTTAATGAAATCGTTTAAGATATTAAATATATTGTTACGAGTAATAGTAGAAATTCTCACACGAAAGTAATAAGAAGACTCAGACTTTATTATCTATTAATGTTGAATGATTGTTTTTTAATTGGTCTATAGTTCAAGTCTGAGAACCACTAGATTTTTATATTTTCTATCTCTTTTTTTAAAAAAATTTATTTTGAATATTTTTTCAAATAAAAATTTGATATCTGCTCTGAATTATTTTTAAAAAATTAAAATTCAAAACTATTGTATTTCGTTAAAATATTTATAGATTTATTTGTAATTTTAGGAGTCCAGTTCCTGCACATGCGCAGAAGTCGGTAACATAATTAGCATTGATGTTTTAGACCACGTTTTCACCATAATAAGAACTTAAATATTTTGGTTGATTTAAGAATCAAAAATCGCCCAGCTGATCGAGTAAGATCTGGCGTGGTGGATATAGCGATAAGTTGAAAAATTGATTTTTCTTGTCTACATTTCAAGTCTGAGAACCGATATATATTTTTTAATTTTATTTTGAACATTTTTTTCCAAATAAAAATTTTGTATAGACTCTGAATTATTTTTTAAAACATAAAGTTCAAAATTATATTATTTAATCAAAATATTTATAGATTTATTGTTAATTTTAAGAGTTTTCACCACATTAAAAACTTACATTTTATGGTTGTATTAATTATCAAAGATTGATCAACAGCTCAAGTAATATGTGTCACGGTAGATAGAGCTGGAGGTCTATTCACAGATTATTGCTGCTCTTCAGCTCAAGTCTTAAAGCCAATGAATTTCTTCATATGTTTTTTTCTTTTTAAAAAAAATTTATCATAATTACTCATTCTATATTTACTCTGAATGAATCCGAAACATATAGTTCAAATATAAAATATTTCTTTAAAAAATGTATAGGTTTGTTTTTAATTTTACATGCCAAGTTCATGCACATGCTCAGAAGTCTGTAAAACACGTAGAGTTGAGTTTTTGACTGGATTTTCAACAGATTACATTTTTTGGTTGGTTTAAATATCAAAGATCCCTCAACCGTTCAAGTATTATGTGACGTGGTGGATAGAGCGCCTGCTCTCTCTCTCTCTCTCTCTCTCTCTATATATATATATATATATAATTTCAAATTAAAATATTTCGTTACAAATTTTATGTATTTAGTGGCTTTTATCAGTGACTTCGTATGCATTTAAAGAACACAACTAATCACTAATCACTAAACGCTATATATTTACAGAGCTTACTTGAAATAAAGCAAAACAGCAAATGAAGTGAATATTTCTTTAAAATCAAGTCAAATCTATTTACTTTTATTGATTGAGATTGAAATAGCTGCAACATTATTATACACATGTTTTTTTATCTCTCAATTAAAATGAAAATACAGTTCTCAACAACTACAACACACTGAACATGAGTGAATTTTCAACTCCAATTGGAGCAACACAAATGCGTGAATTTTCTACACCTTTTGGGGTAACGCAAGATTAGTAATTTTTGATTTTGTTTGTTCTGTTATATTCTAATTCAAATGTGCTTCAAAATTAGTCCGTAAAATCGATTCATTCGATGAATAATTTTAAAGGCAGCAAGCACTAAGAAAATAAACAGAATGGTTGGAAATAATCGGTAAAAAAAGTTCAGTTTAACTTCATTAGCATTGGTAAAAAACAAACAGATGTCTTTCTCTTTTTGGCGGTGGAGAAATGAAGATATTTGGCCGCAATAAATTGAAGCCTATGTTCTTTTTTATATTATAATCTATCTTTGTGCTAAATTTTATCCAATTTCATTTAGTTGTTCTGACGTGACTGACTAACACCATTCATCCATCCAAACTTTCACATTTATAATAGTAGTACAGATTTGTAGTTCTATGTGTCAAGTTCATGCTCATGCGCAGAAGACAGTCCCATTCTTAGCATTAATCTATTGGACCAGAATTTCACCGCATTAGAAACTTAAAATTTATGGTAGTTTGAAGATTCACAATTCGCTCAAGGAATATGTGGCGTGGCGGATAGAACGTCTGCTCGTATTATAGATTTTTTTCTGGTTTTAAAACAATGTATATTTTCTATAAAACAAT
Organism: Argiope argentata; assembly: GCA_026289955.1. Taxonomy (NCBI): domain Eukaryota; kingdom Metazoa; phylum Arthropoda; class Arachnida; order Araneae; family Araneidae; genus Argiope; species Argiope argentata. Next base: position 566,271 of record JAOUZG010032726.1, on the reverse strand, counting down.
GTATTTAAAAAATTGCAAACATTGAATTTATAAAAGTAAAATTATTCACAAAACCATATTTCAAATATTTCCAAACTTCTTTTAAAATTTGCATACGAATTAAAACGGCAATATTTTAAATATCTTTAAAATGCTGCCAAAATTGATAGAAATATGCATGATAAATTAATTATTATCATAGAGAAGTTTCTAAATTCATAAAAATAAAACTTTATCTTTAATATTATTTAAATTAACCCTTAAAAATCATTAAATTTAATTAAAAATTTAATTAACTAAAATTATAATTTGAATACCGACATTTCTGTTCTCACTTTCTATATTTTTTATGCCAAGTTTGGTAGTCATAAGGCGAACGATTTACCCTGTAGAGCAGTAACACGTACATTTTCCTTTATTATTGGTTGAGACAGAGATTGTTCTACAATAACGTGTTAAAAATAACATAATGAAATGCATACATTCTCTCTGCATGCGTCCTTCATGTATCGCCGACATACACATATTCTTAACTACACATGCACGCACACGCTTGCACATTTTTATAAATATAAATGCACGTGCGAATCTCTATTTCAATGAAACATTTATTTTCGTTTTACTTGAAGGCGAACTTCCTCGACTGATTTTATCTTAAATCTTTGTTCATCTGTTCTTGAGAAATTGTGTTTCTTCTTAACTGTGAAGTAGTTAGATTAAATAAGTAATGGGATAACTTTTTTAACAATAAAATCCAAGATGAGAATAAAGAAAACATTATCGCCAAATTTTAACATGCTCCGTAAGAATTTGTACATTTAGTAGCTGAACTTAGCTTCCAAATTGATCATTAATTATACCAAGGCTGTTTTCAAACGAATCTCTCCTACATCATTTGCTATCCAGCATTTACTCATTTTCAAACTCTAAGTTGTGACAGATTATTATGACAATATGGCAATTATCGTGTGATTATATGATTGAAACTCTCTAAAGGCACCAAGTCATTTAACAGTTAAATGCCTGCATCAATTATTATCATGTGAGACTATGAGGTTGTTTTGGTTAGGTGTGTTTGAAGCCTCAAAATGTATGGGCAACAAATTGGAAATTTATCACTCTTAGTGTGGTGTGATCGATTTCTACTAGTGCACTAATTCAATTGTATTGAGCTTTCGTTTGTCCGTCTCTACTGTATACAGTTGTCTTCTGTGCACTCGTGTTGCAGAAGATGCGGAATGCCTTAGATCCGAACTCGCAATCTGAGGGTTTGCAACCGAGTAACATATCCGTTGGGCAATAGGGACACTTCAGCTCAATGAAGTTGTTATCTGGCTTATAAAGTATTCACTACATACTCTCCCGCCAGTGGTGGTTAGACGAACGATTCAATTGCGCCAAGTTTATGGTGAGTGCGTGTGTGAGCTGGTGGTGATGTTAGCTGTTGTATTTAATGCGCCTCGCGACTTTTGCAGCCGATAGAGGGTGCCACGATAGCTGTACGAAGGTTGCTTATTCAAGGTAGCAGGGTTATCATTTCGGTAGATGCGGATTTCCCTAGGTCCAAACTCTCAATCTGAGTGCTTATAACTCAGTGACACATCCGTTGGGCAAAAGTGTCAATACAATATCTTGAATAACTATAATTTCGAATATAATTTTGATAGAATAGCCGCAATTTGGTGCCAAATTTGGATTTTAATTTACACTCAACTTTTTTTTAAAAAACTGACATTAATGACGCATGTCAGTGATTAATCATCGAAAAATGCAAAATTGTTTAGTTGGTTTAGTTTAGTTATATTAACGTTTAAAGCAACAGATTATTTTGGGACGGACCTCGTAATTTTGAATCATGGTCAATTGACAAAGACGACACTTCAGCTGGCACTCCCTTTCCAGATTTCCGCACTATACCAACGGGAGGACGTTTGTTCCCGATGGATTAAACGTGCACTAGAGCTGCTCACCTGCTCATTCAACAGCAGCCTACATGAAGCGCCAGGACTGGCAGAGATGGAACAGGAACAAGGAGAGAAGGCCTTCTCTCCATTCAAGAACCTCAAGCATTTCAAGTGGCCACTCCTATATCGGGCCATGGCCGTTTGTAAAGCATAATAAAGACAAACCAGGACTTTTGGTAGCATGCCAATAGTAATTCGGTGGAATACGTCAAGCAGAGAGCAATTTAAGACTATTTCAAGAGTGGATTTCAGACAGGGTGAGCTCGGCAAAAGTGACCAAGGGCAGATCACACCCTTGCTTGGTGAACATATCCTCAATCTCGTTTCCATGCTCCCCAACATGTGATGTAATCCACTGAAGGTGAACAGGAGTTCTCAGGCCAATCTCATAGAGAAGCGGCGTTATTTAAATGCATGAAATTTGGCATGGAATTTAAGGCTGTTATGGCACATAATGTATATTTTAGCGTTTGAAGGTCGCGGTACGAACCTGAGACGTTAGGGCCTGTAGCCGAGTAACATTACCATAATACAAAAGTCGACTTCGGTATCGTAGATGTTATCTGACTTATAAGTCTAACGCTACATACCTGTGTATAATTGTTATTTCAATCGATTGGCACAAATTCAATTTTTCGGATATTATTGACCTCACGCCAGAGAGTAATCGCCGAAAAAATTCGCCAAGGATGACACGATAGGCTCAGAAGAAATGCTAAGTTCCCGCCAAAAGTTAATATTTCGTGAATATTGCACGTCAACGCCATATAAGGCGTTAACCAACATGGCAAGTTTATTAGGAAATATGCATAATAATTTTGGGTAGACCTCTCTCTGTGATTTTGAACGGAGGCATATTAGGCGATATTGTTAAGATCAGCAAATCAGAATTCGTCTTCAAGTACGAAGCACGAAAAATTAGAGCTTAAAATAGCTACTAGGGAAAGAGATGATGATGCTGATGTCGAGTCCGCTTTTTACCGCGGAAAGAGGGGTGCAGTAGCTTCTGAGGGTATGAACCCCTGAGCACCCGAGGGCAGAAGTCTGACTTCTAGCTCAAATGAAGATGAAACACACACACATACGCTTGCACAGCCCCTTTTTACAGGGGGGCACATTCACTCATCTCACAGATAGCACACAGAAGAACAACCATGCCCGAACCGGGACTCGAACCCGGGACCTCCAGAACACGAGGCAGATGCGCTACCTCTGTGCCAGCAAGCCGGCAGGGAAAGAGATACGATTATGAAATGGGTATACGTTGTCTTGTGTACACAGGTGCACTAACAATAAAAGCTGTAGACTTTGTAGTTTATTCATCTATTAATACCATGATTATGAAATGATGTTTTCATCCGAGAGAACGTAAATGTGAAAACCGTGTTTTTCATCTCAGTTTTTGATATTACATGTGATTCATATTGAAGAATAAAAAAATAACTATCTATGACTGCTGTAGTTGATTTATTTTGATAAATTGAATTTATTTGTTTATTACTACTGTTTACAGTTATACAGGATTTTCAATATCTGCTCTATATGTGCCCCTCCAATGGTATGGCAAATGCCTAAGCGATATTCAATTTCTTGCCATGCTCGTAATAGAATACTCTTATCCACTGCTTCAAACTCTGTAAATCATGGGGAATTGGAGGTACTCCATAGGAAAGAAAATAGCAAGGGGTTAGATCTAAGGATCTTAGTGGTCAAGAATGTAAGAGATAATCATTTGATTCAGCACGGACAATCTAGAAATAGGATAGATGATTATTCAGATTTCGTACTACGTTATTATGTCGAATAGGCTGAAGTACAGTCTCCACACATAATACACCCGAAAACCGTTTAATGTAATTGGGAGGAACAACCATATTGAAAGCGTACTGTGTTAAATAAAACCGGTACTCAATTTTTTTACAGTTTTGATTCAACGCAAAGTGATAGTTTCAAATAATAAACTTATAATCAGGAAAAAAATTAGAAAGTATTAACGTTTAAGTAATAATAAATCTGTTACTGTTTAATCCAAAGAAAAACACGAAATTCAGCAAGAAAATTCTAATAAACAGGCAAAATTAAAGGCATCGATAGACAAAATTAACGATATTTATTCATTTCCTACTCTTTTAAGAGATTACGAAATATTTATCATGATCTTTGGAATAACACATATTCCCTAACATTGTTTGCACAGTTATTCTCAGCATTTCTAACATATATTACACATAACAAATATCCACAAGAGATAAAATTGCTCAGAAAATCGCAAAATGTGAGGGTCATGCATCGGCCGAAATACGAAGCAAAATGGCACTGCTAACCGCTTCTATTTGAGCCAGATAAAACACACCCCTTTCCTTCACCTTAAAATGCAATAGAATATCTCGTGTCCATGTCGACTGAACCCCTACTTTTGGGGCTATTTGGGTATTTCTCGTGGTGGTAGGTCAGTATGCACCATGGAATATATGAATTTAATAGAATTAAAAAATCTTAAGATTATAATTAATTTAAATTGTCTTCTATTGTTGTAAAATAGAATCATTTTCCTTTTTTTAAAGCTTCCATAAGATTATGAAACTAAATCCTATTTATCATAAACAACTTTTTCTAAAAATTTGTGTTGTGTTGATATACAAAGGTATTATCATCCACTTCATTCGGATTGAGAAATTTAATCAGTCTTATCAAGGAGTTGGTTTCCAAATATAGTACAAGAGTGTCTAAAAATATCGCAGTCTAACTCAACAGGTTGCTAATAATAGAAACTTTTAAGAGATATTTGTTAAAAAATGATGCAACCTCTCGCATAAAGACACACCTCCCACATTTGTTTAAAGTTTGGATGGTTGAGGCGATAATCGTCAAAAACATTTCAATTTATTACGCAAGGACACACCTCCAGCTAATACTTTGAACAAGGAAATAAAAAATTTGGGGATTCTGTCATTCGGAAATTTCTTATCAGTTTTGACTGAATTCAAATAAATACCCTCTCATTCACCTTCCTTAAATATGTTTCGGCTTATTTTGAGATCCAATTTCCACATCAGACTTTTATTGAATAAAAATTATAATACATCGAGTAATTATTTCAACTTAGTCTAATAGAAATTGAAGGAATTTTTGAAATTTTTTGAAAATAATTTATGAGAATTATTGTTTCTACAGAAGATATCAATCTTCAAATAACTTTTTGAAATTTACATCTTTCAACAAGAATTTGTATTGAAGTCTATATTTTTCTACTGCGATTTATGATGAATTCAATAAATGAAAAAGAAATGGTCATTACCAAATATTCCAGGTGAGGTTATTTTATATCATTCTTTTATTGAAAATTTATGTTTATACACATGAATGATTTGTGCTGTTATTTGTGATATTTAGAAATTAGTTGTAATACGATTCAGTCAATTAAATATTAAGTTTTTGCTTAAAATTAATTTCTGGAACTGTAAAATAAAAACTGGAATGTCAAGTTTTCGGTAATTAATTTTAATTCTTTGATTGTTTTAATGCGTTCCTTGGAGCTGTATAAAAGCTTGTGACATAACTTTATTTCTGTATACATAATTACATGAATTTTCAGGTTTAATTGCGGCCTTTCAATTTAAAATTCAGGTTTGCTTCAATTTAATAAAATTAAATTTATATCAATCGACAGTTTTAAAGCTCATGATGACCAGAAGATACAATAACAATGATCAAGTCAAACAATTTTAAAACATCTTTTTTTTTAATATTTTAGTTGTCACTGTATATTTTTACTATATTCATTCGTTCCTGTTTACTATTATATTCAATATGAAATACCCATTTCCTCTTACTCTATATAATTTTAGATTATTGGATAATTTTAACATGCTCATGAACATATTGACCATTCCGAATAATTTATTAGACAATGTTTTTAGATTTCAGTTGCTGATTTTGTATCAAATATTTTAATATGACTTTAAATATTTTATATAAATATGTAACTTTACATTTTTTATTTCATATGGCTTTAAATATTTTACATTCGTCGTTAGTTATTTAGTGTCATTTTAGATCATTGGATAATTTTAGCATATTCATGAAGCTATTGACTATTCTGAACAATTTATGAAACATTGTTTTTAGAGTTCAGTTGCTGATTTTTAACAATTATTTTAAGCACATTCAACGGCGTTGTGGCAATTCCATTTTTTATTTCATATGGCTTTAAACATTTTATATTCGTCGTTAGTTATTTAGTGTCATTTTAGATCATTGGATAATTTTAGCATATTCATGAAGCTATTGACTATTCTGAATAATTTATGAAACATTGTTTTTAAAGTTCAATATTTTAAGCGCATTCAACAGTGTTGTGGCAATTCCAATTATTATTTCATAAGACTTTAAATATTTTATATTCGTCGTTAGTTATTTAGTGTCATTTTAGATCATTGAATAATTTAAAAATATTCAGGAACCTAAATATTGTTTCGAATTAATTTGTAAAAAAATATTTTAAATATCACTTACTGATTTTGTATCAAACAATTTTTAATGTCAACTCTGCTAATTATTTCTTGTGATATATTAAATATCTTACATTCGTCGTTAACTATTTAACGCCCTTTTAGATCATTAGATCATTTTAGCACATATTGAATGTTTTCGAATAATTTATAAGAAATTAAGTTCAGATTTCAGTTGCTGATTTTATGTTCGAAATTTTAAGAGCAACAACTCTGCTTATTATTTCAAGTGATCCATTAAATATTTTATATTCTTAGCAAACTATTTAGTGCCATTTTAGATTATTGGATAATTTTACACATTCATGAAATTATTGAGTTTCCAGAAAAATTTATGAAATATTGATTTGGGTTTTTGATTTTAACATATTATTAAGTGGCAGAGGTTACTTTGATCATCATTTCTTGTGATATAAAATATTTTAAAATCGTTAATTATTCAGCAAAAGGTTAAATAATCAGACAACTTTAGTATATTATAAAAGTATAAAGAAGTTAATAATTATTTCAAAATAAGTTTTAAATTGTTTTTAGACTATTATAGCCAATTTCTTTTATTGTTGAATGTTTTTAACCCATTGACTTTGACTTTGGAAAGCCTATTAGTAATTTTATTAGCATTCAATATTCTTATTTTATTTATTATTACATATTGCTTATTTATTATTATATATTACGTGGTGCGTTTCATCACTAGATAATGCATATCTTAAAATAAATTAATTTAAATTTATATGTTTTACTATTATATCTTTATATGAATACTTTTCTTTATAATGAATTAAGCACTTTTAGTAACTATCTAATTCACTCGAAAAATTTCTTTCTTGGCAAATAGACTTAATTTTCTCAACAACACCTTTTTCATCTTTTCATTTTGATTGTAATTTTCTATGTATATTGTAATGTCCTCATGTAGAATCTAGAAAATTCAAAGAATTGGGAGATGGTCTGAATTTTCTTATTTCGACTTTAATTGGTTTACATTTTTCAAAAAAATTATGCATTCTGTCTATAAATCTTGTCATTTAAAGAAGTATTTTTTTTAAAAAAAGGAATGTATTAATTTAAATATATATCTTCTTGCATTCTGTTTATGTCTAAATTATAAATTGATGTAACTGGCATGCTGTTTGCGAAAGAAGTTTAACGACCATCCATTCTGCAATGTTCATTAATGAATATTTGCTCTGATTTTATTTTTCACGAAAGCGTGAAAAGTTAACGTACGAGAAAACTTCTTCTCGTCTACTCTGTTCCTAATCCTCGCATGAATAGTCATTATCTCCGCCAAGTTGGTTGATTTCTCAAAGTCGTGTGCTTGCGATTTTCACCTAATAAACGTCACCTTCAACTCTCTGCTTTATGCTAATTTTTCGTCTCCTTAATACTTAATGAAAACGAAAAAGTAGTTCAGAGCCAATCTTTGTACAAATATTAAAAATTCAAGAAAAAAAACTTGAAAATGTAAGGAACTTTCATATTGTATAATTTGATATAACCGTGTATTGTGAAAACTGGGGAGTTTAGAGAAACTAAAATGGAAACCAGAAAACATCGCCGCAACATCTGTTCCAATGTTCGCAGAGAGGGTTATCAAATTCGAAAGATAAATTCAGAGCAATGCTCATTAATAGGATAAATTCAGAGCAGTGCTCATTAATAGGATAAATTCAGAGCGATGCTCATTAATAGGATAAATTCAGAGCGATGCTCATTAATAGGATAAATTCAGAGCGATGCTCATTATTAGGCTGGATAATAGGCATTCACACTGAGAGATTATAAAAGCATTTAATAAAGATGTTGAATAAATCGGTATTTATTTTATAAAATCTATGTTCAGTGTTATAATAAAATCGAATTCTCTTTTCAAATTTTCTTTCTATTAGTCTGTATTAAAATTAATACAATTTCAAGTGCTTCGATTTTTCTTTTTCTTTTTTCATAAAGGTGTTTTAATAATTATGATTAACGGAAATTAAATATTTTATTTAATTATTTGCTCATTATTAGGGTGGATAAAAGGCATTCACCCTGAGAGATTATCCAAGCATTCGTTAAAGAGGTTGAATAAATCGGTATTTAATTCTATAAAATCTATGCTCAGCATTATAACTATAAAACCAAATTTCCTTTTCAAATTTTTTTTTCTATTAGACTGATAAAAATTAATTAGTGCTCCCATATTTTTAGTAAATTTTATTTTCTTTTTTCTTTTTGGATAAAGGTGTTTTAATAATTCTTACAAATAAAAATTAAATTTTTTAAATAAAATAAAATATGCATATACAAATCAGAAATTTTTTAATGTTAAATATCAATACTGATTTTCCTTTTAAAGAGAATCTTCCATTATGTACACTGTTCAAGTTGCGCATACGTAAAATGCCTTTAAACTCGCAAAATTATGTTTACATCATATGATCTATTAAGAACAAAATTGATGCTCTTCGCTTTGCTCCCTTTTCTTAATTTAAATTAATTTTTTTGAAACCTGTTGGTTTATTTAAAAAATTCTTTTGATATTTTGCAGTATTTGCTGCATAAGTCTCCAACATTCAGAAATCTAGAAGGTAAATTTATTTCATGACTAAATTTTATGGCTGTTTAAATGTGGATTTAAAGGTGGAGATAAACTTTCGATCCCTAGTTAAAGTCATAGTATTTTTTATTAAGAAGAAAATTGCAAATTCAATAAATATTTAAATATATTAATTACCTTAATTAAAATTGAACTGCATTAAAATATTTGGTAACGAAAAACAGACCAACTTTATACAGTAATATTTGTCAAATTCGCAGCTCAAAATGGTGGGCCGATTTTTTTATTGCAGAATTTAAATCATCTATAACATAAAAATCGATGAAAAATAGAATAGAAATCAATTTAGCCAATGTAAAAATACGATTTTAAATTAAAAATGACAATACATCTGTATATTTATAATAAAGTGATAGCAGAAAAATATTAACTTTATTTTAGATAAATTTTTAAACGAGAAATAATAGTGCAAAGAAACTTCAACTTAAAGCATAGAATTCACATCCAACTCAAAAAATTTCAAAAATAGTAATTAATTCTTTTCAGAAGTAAAAGACCTCAAAAAATTTACTCGCTTGAGATCATGAAGTATAGAAAGAAAAAGTAAATATTTATAAACTTTAAAATTCGAAGGGGAGATTTTAAAATTAAACAAAGAAATATTTCAAAAAAGAAAATATCCCTAATTTTACTGCATTTCTTGAACACGAACAGTTCATCTAATTTTTCATACATATGTATGCCATCCTTAGAACAGGGAAATAAATCAACACTTTTAACTTGTCATGTTTATACTAGATCAATAAACTAGTAAATAAATTCTAATGAGATATAGATTAATAAAAAGATTTTAAGTAAAAGTTGATTTATATTTTAATCGAAAATAAAAATGATTTTTAAAGTAATCGATAGTAAATATTAATTAGGCTTAAGAATTTTTACTTTTATTTTCTCACTCATAGTTAGCAGACCTTGATAAATACGTCTGCATTTAAAATTTAAGCTAGGAATATGTTAACAACGTAGTCTCTAGAAATTAATTATCGAGATTCAAGAAATATCCGAAAAAGTTTAGAATATTTAAATAATTGAATTAGAAGTGCATGCATTTTATTACATATATAAAATAATGTATTGTTATAAAAACTGTTGGATTACAAGATGGTTACAATATGAAAAGTAGAAAAGGAATGCATTTGAAATAATTCATAAGGGTATAAAGTAAATTGGATTTTGCAATTTTATGCAAACCCTTAACAAGAATTCATATAGTTCATTAGTTAATCTTTTGAATTAATTGTTAAACTGACTCTTCAGTTCCGAATTATGTTAACGAATTCTTAAAAGTTGCATACATTTAAATTAACGTATAATTACTAATATAGGAAATTTTTATTTCAACAATTGTTTTCAATTGTATAATACAATTCAGCACAATTGAAAATTAAATACTGCATTTAATATTGGTGAAAATTTTTCCATATTTAATGTCTAAGAATTATGTATCTGTTGCTAAAAGCTTTAATTTTAATTGCCGAAAAAGAGAATTAAGAAGCAATCAAAACTTGGTTAATACAACATTCATCTATCATTTTCTTCAAAAAATTGATCTTTTATTCACCAAAATCTATTTCCCAAATAAATACTATTCCAAACTTATTCACTTGTGATCTAGAAGGAATATAGAAAGTTAATTTTTGACTCTACATTCGAATGAAGATAAATCCCAATTAAAGACATTTAAATTTCTATGAATAACAATATTCACAAAAGAAACGGAGATAAACTTCAATTTAACAAAAAAAATTAATATTTCTAATGCATGATCAACTTTCTAATCAGTCATACCTACACTCTCAACAAACTAACAAATTCTAATAAATTAATAGAAGTATTTTTGGTAAAGGATATAAACAACTATTAATTCTTATGCATTTCTACTTTTCCTTTCAATCAATTCAGTATTTTTTAACGACTTGGGGATCAAGTATCGTCTGAAACCAACAAATTCATAAATTGTATTTATAAATTTCCCTGAGACATCTCACCTAATATTTTTTCGGTTAAAGGATAAGAGGAATAAATATTCAGAAATTAAATACAAAACTGAATTCAAAATGCACAATTTTATTTTCATATAAGAGAACAGATCATCTAAAAAATTACTACAACATAAAAAGTACAATACAAATGCATAAAGAATCCAGTACAGATATCAAAACAACAGAGGCTTCTTCTTAAGCCAATTTATGTAATAATTCAGTTTCACAGTATAATAATTATTTAATATTAAATTAACATACTTAAAGTGGAATATTTTATGCCGAATGAATTACTAAAACTATTCAAACTATGAAGTAATGCATTTAACAAAATTCCAATTAAAAATTAATTTTAAAGAATTTTATTTCAAATTTTTAATGTAACACAGAATATGCGAAAGTTTAGAATATTAAATTGAAAGAATTTACAAAATGTATTATTACTGACAATGCAGATTTCTCATGTTAGTGGGAAAAGAAAAAGTTATCTACACCACATTTATATTAAATTATTTAACTTTTATCGCATCCATTCACTTTTTCCCTTCAAGAAAAGACATCCGAGTAGAATGTTAAGAATATCATTTTATACTAATAATTAAAAACATCGAATTTTCTCTAAAAGCATAATGATCACCGTGGTGATCAATCTCGACGATCAAATGCTTTCTGAGAATCAAAGGATATTTTGATTGGCTGGCCGGCCGAGCCAATCAAAATACGCTTTATCC
>JAOUZG010032726.1:466568-504499 GCA_026289955.1 Argiope argentata | reverse complement strand
TATATATATATATATATATATAGCTTGTTCAAATTTTCAAATATTAATAAAATACTTTTTATTCATCCAATCAAGTCCAAGTACATTTTTTTTCACTTGTAGTGGATGACGTTTGATCTTAATATCCTTTTTTTTAAATATACATTCATTAATTTTTTATTAATTAATTAAAAATTAACTTTCTCACCGAAAATCTTTATTTCCCCAATGCCAATTAAGTAGTATGTTTTTCCCCACACTAATGAAGTTAGATTTAACATGTTTTCGGCCTATTATTTTAAGCGATTCTGTTTGTTTTCATTGCATTTATTGCCTTTAAAATTAAACATTGTAAATGAATCGATATTTCCGATTTATTTTGAAGTACTTTCAAATTAAAATACTACAGAATAAACAAAATTAAAAATTTCTAATCTGTTTTGCATCACCGCAACTGGTGAAGGAAAATCACACATTTTGTGTTACTACAATTGGCGTTGAAAATTTAATGCTAGTATCATTTTTGAACAATTTTTTATAGTAATTGTAGTTGTTAGGCCGGTATAGCTTGGTTGGTAGGGCGTTAAATTCGCATCCCTTGGACTATGAGTTCGAACGCGCCAGCTGAAGACTCATCATGTGTGGGGGACACTTCTACATCTGTCGTGGTCACCAAGTCCTCCGTTGCGAGGATAATACGCCTCTTCCATTGTAAAGCGAAACACTAAACAACACTTGTAATTACTTAATAAAAAGTAACTAAAATAAAAATTTTCTTCGTTAACCTAAGTAGGAAATTATTTTGAAAAATTGTTTTTTTTTAAATATATATTACTTATTCTCTTTTCACAATTCTACATTCTACAGTTTCTTATTAAATCTTCATACAAGGGCATTAAGTGAAAATGTTAGCGACTTAAAAAGAAATAATAATTGAGAGTAACTATCAAGAGTTTTGTCTCATGATGTCGGTTATTATGTATTATAAACCAGTGTTATCTCAGAGAACGCCTTGAATAGCATTGGTGCATGATAGAAAACGAGATGTTAACTTTTGGTGTGAATTTAGCATTTTTTTAATTTCTGGATCTATTGTGTTATCCTTGGCGAATTATTTACCGGTTTTTCCAAGGCATGTGTAAATAGTATTCAAAAATCGTTTCTGTTTTAGACACGTTTTTCCTCAACCGATTGAGAAAAAAAATCTGACACGAAACGGCGCTTGTAGTTAACAAATGTCGAGCCAGATTTTATATATTTAAGTTATTGCGAATTCGAATTATCGTGTTTACATGTTTCTGAAAGTACAGACCGACAGACAGTCAACTCATAATTGGATTTGGCTTAAAATACGTTGGGTGTATATACTACAAATATTAAATCTATGTACCAGTTAGATTTGGCTCAAGATTTAGCTAGTATCTACTCTATACATGTTAAATCTGTCCACAGGTTTTATTTTAACTAACTCTCTCCATTTTATAGTTATCGTGTTAACTTATATTTGGACAGCTTTAATCTGTTTCCGATCAGATGAAAATAGATTTTAGTTAGCATTAGATAGAAATCTGCAAATTTGGTTTAAAGATTGCATATCCAATTTATCCATCCAGATCAAAGCTATCTTTGTAGCAAACAGACAGGCATGTATTTTTAAAAAATCTTTTTCGTACTCAGAAAAACATGAAAATGGAGATTTGTCAAATCTCGCGTTCGAATTTTTTGACAATAGTTTTTCTATACAATAGTTTTTCTATACTTTGTATACTAAAAAGGAATAACATATAGTTAGTTATTAAATCCGTAGCCGAAAAATTGAAATTATATTATCTGCACGAGCATTTCAAAAAATCAGCTTTTAATAGCGCGTTGCCATTGCATTGAAAAAAGTTCTAATCTAAAAAAATAAGTTAATGACTAGAACAAATAAAACCTAGGAAAATGTCATTTTGAGCGCGTGATTATACGGAATGAAATAAATAGGAAATGGGATATTTTTGTTAAACAATCAATGACAGACAAAGTTGTTTTTTGGATTGTTTGCAGTACTAAAGTGACTCATTCAATGAAACGATTAAAATGAATAAAAATGCTGATTGGCTATTCAAGAAATGATGTTCTGACATGATACATTGAAATATGCATAGCAGATTTCGTTTTTATCTTTTTTTTTTATTATTACAACCGTACGATTGCAGTACATTCCCTAGAGAAAACTATGTAGTTTATTTTAATATTAGTTTTATTCGGATGAAAATAATAGTTTTGACGCAGCCAATTTGAAGTTTATAAAGCATTTGCTTAAATTTACCCTATTAAATGCCAATTTCAAAAAAAAATGTTTATTTCAAATATTGACCTCCTATTACTAATTTTGAATAGTCTCAAATCCAGAAAAAGGATTAAAGTATGTCTACACCATGTTTTCCTGAAAAAGTGCTCCGAACTCGTTCGGATACCTTAAATCGGTGCTTCCCCCCCCCTTAATGTAAAACGAGAGGCAAGAATTTTTCCAAAATTTTTCGTATCGCTAAAAAACGTGTTATCTCTCTAACATTTGCATTAAATTGGGCAAGTTCATAGATTCTTCGCATGCTCAGATTTTTATTACAGCACAAGGGATTTTGATTTTAATCGAAAAGACTTTCTTTTTGATTGAGTTGAACTAAGATTTGTCCCTGAACTACAATAAAAATTCCATTTATTCAAGATATTTGTCTACCTAAGGAGACAAATTTTAGAAAAATCTCACTAATGATCTGTTTCAGATCATTTTCTGGATCAATATGATTGTAAACAATGGAAAAATATTTTTCAGGAAATTCTTTGCCAGTAGAAATTTAGTATAAAGTAGCAATTTGAGCAAAATAAAATGCAACAAAAAGCAAAACGTTTTACAAAAAATTTCTAGTGTACATATTCCAATTATGTTTGTACACAACATACTTTACAGCTGTGGTGAAAGGAATAAATAGAACCTAAAAATTATATTTCCAAAAATGTTATAGTTAATCGAGTATTTCTGTATTAAAAATTTCGCAAAATTCGTTGATGAAAATTACACTATGTAATTCTAAAGGAAAAACTATTCAATTCAAAGTTATGTCCTTAGATCATTGCCTTTGGGACAGTAAAAGTTACATATATACCAAATTTCAAGGTATTATATTAACAAGTTTTTTAAATATTCTATTTTGCTTATAAAATTCTTTACGAAATTCAAGTTTTTCAAAAAACTGCATTTAAAGTTTTAATTTGTCTTGTACTAAAATTGCTTTGAAAGCGTAAACAATGTTCAAAAGTGGATGTAATTTCCAATCCTTTCGGCATAAAAACCATTCAAAATGCATTCTTATACACATAGCTTACTGATAGAGCATATTATAATATAAATTATAATTCAGGGAGGTGAGGAAATTAAAGGTCAAGGGCCGAACTCGCGACGTTGTGGTTTCTAGCTTCGTTACAAAACCACTTGATAAAAGTAATCATAAATGTCTAGATGATGTTAGATGACTTATCAAGCTAGCGCCACAATGCTCTCTCATCATAGAGTTGGCGGAGAGACGAACGATTTTATTGCGCCAAGCATTATGGCGATGCTGTTTCGAACGAGTGTCTACTTTTGCTGCCGGCAGATGGCGCAACGACAGCTGCACGAAGTTGCATGGTCAAGGTCACCAATGTGGCGACATTATGGTTTGTATCCGCGTTACAAAACCACTAGATAAAAGTAATCACAAATATCTAGACACTGTTAGCTGACTTATGAAGCTAGCGCCACAGAGGTGTAGATTCGATAAAAATCTTGAAAAACATTCAACCTCTGGTTTTGTTTTCAGCTACTGTGGTGTATTAAAAAAAATCTCGATTTCTATTTATCGTAGAATTAAAACAAATACAGATTTCGAAACCCAAATACATGAGTTTTAAAATAGAATAATAATAATAAATTATGAATTTTGACCAAAAATTACCTTTTAAACGTAGATTCACCTATAAGACATCGCGTTTTTGAGTTCTCGCATTTAAAAGCGCGCAAAATCATCGAATAATAGACGATCAACCTTTTGAAAAGTTCCATTCAAAATTTTCTAAGAATATACACTTTAAATCCTATATCCGAGAATCAAATTTTCTTTACCTAAATAGTTAAGCTGTTGAATTTTCATGTTTGTATGATTTTGTGTGAGTGTTTTTTAACATATTTTCTGTTGCACAGAGCCATCTACCGGTTCTCCTGGGACTAATTTTTTTTTCAGGGTTATTCATGTCCCCTTGTTCAGACACGGCATGTGCTCAAATCGTTGAAGTCACATTCCATTCTTTTGTTTCGAAATAATTTAGTTAATTTCATTTCATTCTTTTATACTGACAGTTAATATCTTTTTTCAGATTCACCGATAACTATGGTGCAATGGGATTTTTGGATTACTTCCATGGAACAAATAAAAATTTCCGCAAAAGTGAAATATATGAGCGCCATATTTGGTCACTTAGCTTAGCTCCTCTTAAACAGATGCCTCCCGTTAAATAGAAAGAAGAGTGAAAAATAATTTGAAATCAATTAATCAATAATGGAATGATTTTTCGAAAATGAGTGAGATTATTTATGCCTCTTCATAGCTCCCGGTTTTCGTGAATTCAATCCTTTTTAAAGAGCTTATATCTTTAGAATAATTTAACGTCTGATGTCGGTTATTTTTTTATGTATTATCTTAAACGACATGTTAAGAAACAAGAAAAAATATGAAACCATTTTTTTTATTTCTCCAATTAAAAAAAATATGACATTAATTCTTTTGGTAAAGATTATTCTTATAACTTACTAGTATGGCTAAAAGTGAAAAAGATACTAATATACATAACACTGGAAAATAGTGCAATAGTTTTTCTACGATACATAGGACCATCAAAATAACTCACTAAAATTTTAAAAAATAATACTTTCAAACATAATCATTTTGTTATATAAATTATTCAAAGGGATGATTCAACGTAAATTCTGTTCAGATATATTATTTCTTTTTGAATTTATAATTATCTAATTCAGGACTCGACAGAAGAAATGGAGTTAAGTGTAAATCCTGTTCCAATATATTGTTTGTTTTTGAATGCATAACAATCTGATTCAGGACTCGACAGAAAAAAATGGAATTTAATGTAAATTGAATTCAAATATAACATTTGTTTTTGAATGTACAACTATCGAATTCATGACTGGACAGAAAAAAATGAACTTTTTTCTGAACTGAAGAGTTGTCATGACAAACGTCAATTCCTAGTCAAAATATGACCAGCTTATTCAACACAGCAGAAACCAACTGGTCGTGGTGAATTTTGAAAAATGATTTTTCACACACATAAAGTGTAAGTAGGGAGAACATGTTTCAACAAATGTAAATTTTTTCTTTATGTATTGTGATAATAAAACATTTTTACAAAAACTGTTGTTGTTGTTTGGCCTCACTTATATAAAATAAAACCAAATTTAGTAGAAAGAGAAGATATATCTATATGTGTATAATGCTTAGTTAGAAAAATTAAAGCATTAATACATTTTAAAGTATTTACATGACAATTAATAGAAAAAACTAATAATCAAAAATAACAATCATCAATATTTCTTAGAATTTTAATTAAGTCCATGATTTGACATTTATTTTTTAGAAAAGACAATGAAATTAAGAGATTAATCTATATTCTTATAATGGAATTTAGAATCCAATAATCCAACAGTTGCATTCTATATTTACTGTTAATTGTCTGCTCTAATTTCTCCCAATATTAAATGTGTTAATATAATATGTTCAATACATTATAACAGATCAGTATTACAAGAAATTTAATATAACAGAGATTGCCTAAAAAACAACTCGGATAATATAAACTAAATGCTAAATAATGTTGTGTAAAATTTGTGGAACTATATCAGGATGGCATCTGCTGACACCATTATATGAAAAGTCAAATGATGGAAATAAGATATCAAAAGCTGGTAGAAAGAAGCAATGAATTATTTGAATGACAAATGAAACTAGAAAAAAAAAAGTCTCATATGTATTTCCTAATAATCTCTTATCTAAGACAGCAAAAATAAAAATATTTTTTTAAAAAAAAGTCCCCTATCACTATATCTAAACTTATATTAAATGCCAGAAAATAAATATTACAGCAAAGTATTTATATAGGGTTTTTTTCCCTTCAAATAATTATAATTAAATTTACACAGGCATAATGTTTTATACAGATCATTTCAATAAAATTGCATAATAATTAGAAAATCTTATTTAATAGTTATGCAATAGAGAGGTATCCAACAAACAATAAAGGAAATATCAAAAATCCCTTTACACGGTAGAATACTAATATTAGGAGAAAAAACTGCAAGTAATTTTATATGTCAATATTTATGTATCAGAATAAGAATTATTATTATAAACAGAACTGTTGAAGCCATGTTACTTCACATCAGACAAAACTTTTGAATTTTGAGAAATTTTTTACAACCTGTAGATTATTTTGGCTCAAAAATAATGGTGACTAACATCAATTAAAAAAATGTGCTAATATATATTTTTGGTGTCTATATGTAAAAGCAATATTTATGCCTTTGATATAAGCAAACATTGCAAACCACTAGAATTTGCCAAGGAAATCCAAAAAAAAGAAAGAATATGGAAAGGATATGTGTGTGTGTGTCAAATTTGAAATCTAATTTTATAGGAAAACTTCCACTGGCTTTTAATATTTTATTGCAGATGCATTATTTCCAATATTGCAAGCATTTAATTAAAATATATGTATGACTTCAAGGAATTGTTCATTGCCATGCTTCAATAAACTTAAACAAAAAAAGGAGAAAAGATTTTTTTTTTAATGTTTACCTGTTGGTTAACAACATAACTAAAAGTTGCATGTATAAACAATTTTTGCTTATGGTTTATTAACAACAATCATAGAGTTTTCCTAAAAAGAAGTCTTCATGTATTTCATTCAATATTTAAACATTCTAGATAAAGTCCTTTTAATAACAATAAACATTGCTTAATACAATACATTACTTTTTATAAATAAATACTTTTACTGACTTGCATTTCATAAATACATAAACAACTTTTACAAAAAAAATGCACCACATTAGTCATTAATAATTGGCATTATTATTTTTGTTTGGACTCTATTGGTCTTATTGCTTGCCATACTCTAAAAATTTTCAAAAAATATTACAAAATTGCACAAGAAAAATGAAACACAGAAAACCGAATCAAGGGAAATAATTTTTTAAAGAGTACAGATTGCAATTAATAAATGCCAGAAGTATTATTTCCAATCTTAATGCATTTTTGCACATATCTGAAACCACCAACATATTGATGAAATTGAATATCAAATTAAATGTAAGAGGCCAAACTGGATAAAAACGCTTACGTTAAAACATATTACTACTGTAATAAAAGTTTTACAAATCAAGGGGAAAAAACACAAGAAAATAAATTAAACAGCAAAAACACATAATTTTAAACGTAAATTCTTAAATTATAATAAAAATAACTATGCATAAATAAATTATTATATGCTAAAAACAATTTATAACAAGAATAATAAGTCTTGAATATAAGCAAATATGTACAGGAAAGTAATATATAAATAGAATCTTATGCTGTGATTTTCACTTAAATGAATACACACAAATGAAATATATTTTCATATTCATTTATATGAAAAATTTCACTATATAATTGAAATAAGAAGTATCAACTAAATCATAAAATATCAAAGTAATTTATAGTAATCATAAAAATATAACATACATTTATCTACCAATTAAATAAATTCTTTATTTTTGTTTGAAGCATGACTAAAAAGGTTTTCCTTATTCATGTTCGTGAAATTTTATTACAAACACAGTTGATGCATCTTGATTTGTAGTAACTATCAAATAATTTTATTCTTTTTCATATTGATTTAGGATATGATTTTGAAATAGAGCAATCCAGATAATTTTTTCGTATCAAAATAGAATTTCACATCAACTATAAAGAAATCTAAATCATTTCCAATTATAAATTTTAATAAACGGATTAATTTAACTATATGTTTACATATTCAAATACAAAGTGCTTAAGAGCTGAATAATGTCAAACAGTAACTCAACAAATAGTATCTCAATATAGCATCAAAGTTAAGCATGAGTTTAAAAATGTAACATAGATTCTAGTTATAGAATTTTAGTATATTGATTTATTAACAATTGTATTCCCATGTACATCAATCCCAAAGCAAAGAATATTTTTTGTAATTGTTACACCATGATAATAATATAATAAAGATAGCAATTGGCAAATTTAATAAATAATTACATTGAATAATATGGCATAGTACTATATAAACATGAGCCACCAATAAACTTGTTTTAAAATAAAAATAATAAAGTAGTGATTTTTTTAAAAAAAAAAACGAACATTCTGATAAAATACAAAAACTTAGATAAGAGGTTTTAAGATTTGCTTAAAATAGTAAATAATCTAAATATGAAGTTAAGAAAAAAAATTAATAATATATATAATTAAAATATATATTTGGATATCTAACTTTCATACAGCAATTTACATAAAGTTTTAGGTTTTTAGTTCTTAATAAGTTTAAAAACTAAAAATAATGATAAATCAATGCACGTACGTCATATAAACAGAATAGGTGAAAAGTTAAACTAAGTAAAAACTTCACATTTTGCAGGAGTAATTTTTTCTTTATGTTTACGATACTGATGTATTTTTAAGGATGCAAGACCAGAATAATTTTTATGACACACATTACATGGAAATTTCTCATTTTTATGTATAAGCTCATGTCTTTTCATGACACTGTTAATAGTAAAGCCTTTATTACAAATTCCACAAACATATGGAAATTCTTGAGTGTGTTTTCGATAATGAAACCTTAAACTGGTTTGAGAAGAATATGTCTTGGAACATAAGTCACAAGAAAAAGGCACCTCTTTGGTATGAGTTAAGTAATGAGCCTTCAGAGAATCAGAGCGAGAGTAAGACTTTCCACATAATTCACATTTGTAAAATTTATCATTGGAATGAATTTCCATGTGTCTATTGCATAGAGACTTTCGACTGAAACATTTTCCACATATTTCACAAATATGAATGTTTTTCTTGGTCTCATTCCCTTCATGTTTCAGTCGATGCGTTTTTAAACTGCCTGATTGAGAAAAACTTATACCACACACTTCACATTTGTAAGGTTTTATTCCCTTGTGAATGTTAACATGCAATCTCAAATGAGATGCAGTAGTAAAACGCTTTTGGCAATAGGAGCAAACATGCCTTTTTTCACCAGTGTGAGTTAGCAAATGTTCCTTCAGAGTATCAGCTCTTGAAAAACCTTTCTGGCACACTTCACACACATGTGGTCTTTCATCAGAATGTACTACACTATGTTTCCTAAGTTTCGATTGTAATGTGAATTTTTTGTCACAAACTTTGCACTGGTATGGCTGATCGCCTGAGTGATTAAGGCAATGTGTTTTAAGCGAATATACACGAGAAAATGACTTGTTGCAAATGCTACACACAAAGGGCTTTTCCATCATTTGTAACAAGAAATTACGCAAATCAAATAGGTAGCATATTAGATGTTTTGTCAGTAACGACTAAATATATTTTAATGTATACTATCCACATCTTAACTCATAATACACATATCGGATTATTCATATCCGTTATTTCAAGAAATTCTGTGGAAGT
This sequence comes from Argiope argentata, assembly GCA_026289955.1. Taxonomy (NCBI): domain Eukaryota; kingdom Metazoa; phylum Arthropoda; class Arachnida; order Araneae; family Araneidae; genus Argiope; species Argiope argentata. Next base: position 494,759 of record JAOUZG010032726.1, on the reverse strand, counting down.
AAATAAAAATTTTCTCTTACATGAGAATGAGCAGGAAATTATATTATTAAATATGAGACAATCATCAAAAATGAAAAGAACTCTACTGAAATGTTTTCATTGACACAGACCACCATACAACGAAACAAATAAGAAATGTGTATTTTTCACTTCAGTTCCAGTCAAGTTATTTATTATGCAGCATAGCTCTCTGATTTCAAAATTTATACAGATTCGCATCTATTCGATGTCTGTTTTGGATGATTAAATGTAAATATATGCTGAATGAGCAAGGATATGACATGTTAAGCATTTAATTACAACAAAAACACGACATTACAAAAAAAAGAAGAAAAGAAAATAACAGATAAAAATTGTTCTGGTTGGCTCTGATTGGCTGGCTAGCTGTTGGATTTCGCCGTTCGCAATAATTTGAGTTGTTAAGTGAACGACTTGGGGGTTTACGATCTACTGCTGCTTTGTTTATATCAAGCGATATCATCCTTGCAAGCATAGATATCTTTAAAAATAATTGTAATATTGGACAATATATACAAAATGGCACAGCCGGCTTTTCCGTCTCTCACCCCTCGAGTGTGTGAACAGCATTGGTTTTCTGTTGATAGACCTTGTGATGATGAACTTGAACTGACACAAATGGAGCGCGAACATCAAAATTGGGTATTTTCTCTTTTTGTTCAACACTGTATTATTAGATTTCTTATTCAGATGTCTATATTGATAACTATTAGATTGCTATTAAATTAAAAACAAGATTAGTTATTATTGTAAGATTAAATTTAAAAGGAATGTTAAAACATTTTTCTAGATGCATGTTTTATCAAAGAATAATTTGTTTTAAATATTTATTTGTAAATTAAAATTGCCTTATAACATAACCTTGGGCTAAACTAGAAATATATTATTTTGTAAAGGAATTGACAAAGAAGCAGAATATGCATTTCAAGAAAGAAACAACATTGCATTTTTGCTTAGTAATAAGTACTAAACAGGTTTTGATAAATTCATTAAAAAATCTGTCAAATTTACTTTAAACACCTGGCACTGAAATTCTTGGATGTTCTAAAAAAATATTTATTTATATATTTGTGTACAATTCAACTTGTTTTATTTTATTATATTATAATGCTGTATCACATAAATCATTTGGACTTATAAATTATTAATGATAATTAAAATTATATTTAATTTTTGCTAATTCATAGAGCACTTAAAATTGAATAATTTTAAATTTGTATTTGAGATACATGAAGATAAATATTTTCATGAGCAGGAAATTTGAATTTATAGGTGGCTAAATGGTAAAAGTACTTGCATTATTTTCTTGTAACCTACTTTGAACTTTTTTTTCTCATTAACTATAAGATGAGCATTAAGATGTTCTTAGTACTCATCTAGAAATATTAATCAAGAAAATAATGGCACATTTGAGCATAAATAATAGAAATATTGGTATATTGGTACCAAGCATAAGCGAAAAGTCACTAAAGAAATATGGAGGAATTTTACATTATTTTGTGATTTTTCATTTGCACCTAAATAATGGGAAAAGTATTGAAATATTTTATTTAAGTTGTTTATTTACACTTTTATATCTAAAATAAGCGATTATATGGTCTTTGAATCTAAAAAATGTTTTTAAAATGCTTTTGATTTTTTCCCTCCTGGAAGAATGAGAACTCTTTAAATGTGGTTCTCAGACTAAAAAATTTTCTCCTATTGTAATTGATAATTCTTGTCACACAGAAGATAAAAAACAATTCATTAATTCAATTGATGGTGTTTTTTCTATAATTTGCTGAAATACTAAATGAATTTTTAAGTACTACTAAATACAATATCTGCAACAGACGAAATAGAAACAGTTTTCTGTATGAAATATTCATTTCAAATAGGAAAAATCAGACAGAAGTCTGGGGGTTATTTCTTTTCTTGATATCAATTGGAAGTTACGTTGGCTTGAAGGTGTTTCGATCCCAAATGATAAAATGAATCTAGCAATTTAAGGATCTTTTCTTGCTACACTGCTCACGACTACTGATGTACATTGAAAAGAAAAGCTCATTTTAACCTATTATTTGAAATAGCAGTTCATGAAAAAAGTTTTCTTTAAAATAATTAGATTAATCTTTCAAATTGGAGGAAAATAATAAATTGTCATCTGGAGTATTATCTTAAAACATACTGTAACAGTTTTTTTTTTTTTTTGAATTATGTAAAGCTTTATTTATCTGGTTTTCTTTTAAGCCTGAAAATTTTGGCATGCACCAGAATAAATACTTGAATTATTCTCAAATTCAGAATGTATTTACATATAAACTTTGTAAAGTTAGTTATATTGCAGAAAGTTAAGCATATTGAAAATAAATTACAAATCAAAGTTATATTTCTTTTTAATTGATAGTATGATAATTGTTAATTTATGTTTATGATATAGTATATATTTAAGAAAAATATTAAACTTTAAAAATTTCAAGCATATTTAGCAATGGATATTTTATTTCGTAACTTATTATAAATAAACTTTTATAAAAATCATGAAATAATTGCAATTAATGCGTTATTGTTTTTATGTTAAATTAGACAGATTATCACATATTTGATCCAGGGAATTTTATATTAATTGCTTACATATATTTAAAACAAATGAAGTGAAGACAAATAATTCTTTGTCATGCATGATTCGGTACTTGTGTATTAGACTGTCGCTGACAACGTTTTAGTAACTCATTGGCGACTTATTCAAATTTAATTATAAACCTTCAACAAAACCAACAAAGTGCCAGGCGACAGTTAAGGTATGAAAATTTCTTTTTAATAATGGGGGGGGGGGTCCTTCTGTCATTATTGGCGGTTTAGCAACTCATTGACAATGTCTTCAAATTTGATGATGAAGATCGATGGTCTAATACGTAAGTACCCCCGATTCAACTTTAGATTTCTTAATTATTTCCCCCTTCTTCTTGTGCAATATTTAAACATGCAAATAATTCAGTTTTTTTATTTGATTTGAATTGTTCTTTGTATATATATATAAAAAAAGGAATATCAGATATTTTTAATATTCTGAATTTTCAAATCTTTTTCATCATTGTAAATTATTTTGTGGATTTATTTTTAAAAGATTAAATACAATTTGGTATTAAACAATCAAACCAATTTGGTATTTAAAGTGCCAAAGTGATAAGCTTGAAAGAATTTCTACATATTCAAAATGACCTCTTCTTGCATTAACCTGTTCCTTTAGTGACCATTATACAATGGCGGATTTAGAGTTTCAAAGGCTCAAGGCGCAATTCAATTTGAGGCCCCCACCCTTTTACTTATATTTATAGTATGCACTCTTTATACATATTTTTCACTCTGTTAACCCCTAGTAGCTCACAAATATTGTAAAATATTAATCAATATTCGCAATATTGTTTAATATAGTGGAATTTTGTTTAATATAATATAATACCGTACAATATTATAAAATATTATGCTATAGGATGTGTTACCTGGGACCTCTGTATCTGATGTGTGTGTGTGTGTAAAAAAAGAGGAGGTGGAGGCGAGACCTAGGTGCATAAAATTAGAAATTAAAATCTTCTTCTTTTTTTCTTTTTTCATATTACTTGGCAGAATTTAAAAGGATGATAGATTTCAGGGTGTGTTGGGGCTGTTCTTAAAAAATATATGCTATTTTGTACCATGGTTAAGCAATATTTTTCAGACATACATGCCTAAAACTTCATTATATACTAAATCAATTACTATAGAATGGAACTGTTTTCTCTTTTGTTGATTAAAATTTTGGGTTTGTTTTAAAACTTTATCAAAGTTGCGAATTTAAATCAATTTACGGTTTTTTTAACTTTTAGAACAGTTATTTTCTAATTATTTCCAACTAATTAAACCATTCTAATAAACAAACAATGCCTTTCATTGACTGAGGAAACTAGTCGATTACCTCTTAGTTTTAAAACTGAGAAAACTAGTCGATTCATTTGCATCTAATTAGTAATCCTTAAAAGTTTAGAGCTTTTAAGTATGTAAATTATTTCGCAACTATTGTACAAAGTTTTTTCAGATTTTTTTTTAACTTTTAAGAGCAACCTTAATTATAAAAATTGAAATTTGTGATTGCGAAGATTGCTTAATTTCAGCAGAAAAAAAAATGTTTAAAAGAATGAATTATCGAAAACATTTTTTAAAAAAATAATCGCATAAAAAATATTAGCTAGACTTTTGACAATTTTTCTGAGTTGAAAATTCCCCCCCCCCTCAGTTAACAGGAGAAAATAACCAGTTTATTATATCTTTTTGACCAATGCTAATGTCTAACGATTTGCATTGTGAATTAGCATTGGTTTTAACCTCCAAATGTGCCAATGATACAATATTTTCAAAAGTGCGAAAATAGAAACAAAAATTTATTTAAAAATTGTATGCTTGCTAATCTTCACAATGATCAAAGGTCAAACTCAGAAATGAATTCCTTTTCACATCACAAATCAAAGTTAATATTTTTAAAATGTGAAACGCTAAGTCGCTAACAATAGGATGTTTTGGAGAAATTAACCTCTTTAAGCAAAGAATTTCTAATCCAGGTCTCTAACTAATATGCGTCCTATGTCCTGTTATATAAGCATGTTCACTGCCTTGAGAGTCATTCCTGTACGTCATAGGGTCCGAGTGTGCAGGAGGGCTTAAGATGATATCTATCTCCAGTTTCGTTCAAGATAAAAAATGTCGTAAAATGTTCCTTCTCCTGGTTGACTTTAGACTCTCTCATTCTCAGAACAATTGGTTTTTCAAGGGTACTGATATTGCATGATTATTTGATTGAGATAGATGAAGAACTGGGAATGGGAATAAAAAGAGTGTAAAAATGACAGGTTTTGTTAAAAATTATCCTTTTTTTTTTTTCTCTCAAATATATTATTATTATTATAGAACTAAATTTGAGGCCCCTTAATTTATGAGGCCCGAGGCGTGCACCTCATGCGCCTGTTCGGAAATCTGCCTCTGCCATTATAAGCACAAACATTTGTCAGAAAGTGCTCTCCTAGTGGGTACTTTATACTATGAAATAAATGTATTACTAAATTCAAATCAGCTGTTAAATGTTTGTTTTTATTTGTGTTACAGAAGAGTATCTTTTTGTTATTGGTCTCATTTTATTGTTCACAAACCTCATGATTACTTTTTAATTATAAAGTTTTAAATATACTTTTCTTCCAGTTAACATCAATAGCAGAAAAAGATAAAGATATAGTTCCTATTGGTAAAACAGCATCTGAGGTAAGTTAATATTTCTGTTTTTGCTTTGAAAAATTTAGAAAATTTTTATTTTCATTCTTTAGAATTTCTTTAGGATTTTTCACTTTTAAAAAATGGTACTTTACCGTTAGCTGGCCATAAACAAAAAAAATGCCACAAAAATTTGGCAGAATTCTTCAGAATTTGGCAATTTTTCATTTCCGCCTGGCTAACAGAAAAGAGCTAGAAAATTAATGGTTAAAATTATATTGCCTATAAATGAGATATTTTAAAGACAAGGAATTCTTCTTTGCTTGTAGGAAAAACATTCTAACCATTTACAATGGCCTTGAGCATTCTGTAATTCTTGGCTGCAATTGATTTAATTATTTATCATTTCTATTACAGTAGGATTGTTAAAATTACTTTACAAACTTTCCTTGAAGGTTTTAATAAAATATATAGTATGATTATAATAAAATTGGCAAGATTGATAAATATATGGTGTAGACCAAGAATGATGCTATACCGGAATTCATTAATATTCCTTTTAAATAAAAAGTGGAATTTTGCTTTCAAAAAAAAAAAAAAAACATGCTTTGCAAAATAAGCAAATTAAAACACTTGGCAACATTTATTGAGTGCTGAATGGGTTACAAAAAGACAATAATTATAAAAATAAATATAACAATTAAAAAGGGAGAGGATGATAAAAAGAGAAGAGCAGAGGGGAAAAAAAGAAAAATTATTGTAGAAATAATTGAAGAAAAATAGTAATTAAAAAGAAAATAGAATTAATTGTTATTAAAAATTAAAAATGGCTCAAACCAAAGAAAATTCTTATCTAAAAAAAAAAAAGCTTGAGTAGCCAGACTAGTTGCAGAGTTCATTTGCAATAAATTGAATTGTAATAAGCCTTTCAATGAATAAGTTGAAGAATATTACTCTAAGAGTGGAAAACAAAATCCAAAATGTTTTTAGCTAGATGTTAGATAAGATGGATAAAAAGGTTACTTTGACCAGAAGCTCTTCCTTTAGTGCTTGTTAAAAGACACTTTACAGAATACTGAATGGCATCTCCACCAACACAATTGTAAAGATTGAATGTCTCAAGTATTTGGAGTATAATGTATAATTTATTGCTATTTGAGTACGGTATCATCTTTGAAAAAAATCTGATAAGTAAATGTACCTTTCTCTAAATTATTCAATCGATTTTGTAAAACATTTTCTAGCTACATCTTAATCTATTTGAAATATTGATATGTATAAACTCTTATACTTTAATCATAACTGTTTTATCAGCCATTTCATTTCTGGCTGTGCCATTGGGTACTTATGTATTAGATCGTCGATGCCAACAGTTTAGTAACTCATTGGTGACAGATTCCAATTTAGTGATAAACCGGCAAAGAAACCAACAAAATTGCAGGGAGCAACTAAGGTTTGAACAATTTTTTAAATAACGGCGGTTTTTTGCCATCATTGGCAGTTCAACAACTCATTAGCAACTCTTTCAAATTTGGCAATAAAGATTGACGGTCTAATATGTAAGTACCTTCCATTATAGACTTTCTCTCTATAATTCATCCTTCAACTGGACATAATCTCTGTAGGAAGCTCACTGGTTATAAATTATGCTATTAAGAAATGTGTTATCGAATGTTGACGCTTTTCTTTTAGTTACTCAAAAAGCCATAACAGCTTCAATGTATTTCTCTAAAGTTGCAGAAATTATATGGGCCAAAAAAATTCTAATGTTTATATTAGATAATAAAATTAAACTAGGTGATTTATTCATGGTTTGACATATTTTTATAGTAGTATAAGGCCATCAAACAATTATTAATGGAAAATCTGGATATTTATAATGGAAAATTTGCAACTTGCTGTTGTTGTTCTTTAGTATAAAGAATTTCATTTATGTGTATATTTTAATTTTCTTATTCATGCTTTTATTTTCCTTTTTTTATAATAATTTAACTTCTTTTTTGACACACTAAAAAATATTTTAATTCATTATATATCAATTGTAAAAACATTTTTTAAGGAATTATTTAGAAGCTACGAGATATGCATTGTAATATAATCTATTTATTTTAGCATTTTGATGAAGATGAAGAGGATGAAGAAGACGATGATAATGATGATGATGAAAGTGAAAGTAATGAGGAAGATGATGAAGAACTTGATGCAGAAATGAATTATGATCAAGATGCAGAAGTAAATTTGTGATTATATAAATTCTTATAATTCAAGAAATTTTGTGATAAGATTTCTATAACTGTTTTATAAATATTGTTTTATCGTTGACTTATATTCATGTAATAAGCAGTGCAATTTATGAGCATTAAACAAATAATAATTTAATTGTACCTTTCTTTCATTTGTCGTTTTTAAAAATTCTAACTCCTTTAGTAATGAGATCATATTATTTTAATACATCTAATCTTTTAACATTTTGAATGAAATATTTCACGCTCATGTCTTTTCTTGTTTGATCGATATTTGATTAATTTATATTTGGGAGAGATGATGTACCACTATTAATATGGAAATAAACTTGTTTTAGTGGTAGAAAGAGTAAGGATTTCCTTACTGTAACCTATATGTTGACACAAAAAAGTATTTTACGAAATGGAAAGATTGCTTTTCAATTAATATGTATGGAAGTTTCCAATTTTATTATAGAAATTAGTATCATAATAATTCTTTAAACAATATTTTCTATGCATGTTTCTATCTGTCAATATAGAAAAAATGTTTTTAACTTCAATTTTTTTTAAAAAAAAGTTACAGAAAATTTCAATGTTTGTATTTTACCTAATACTTTTATTATATGCGGGAACTTAAAAAAATTGTTATTTAATAAATGCGTTTAAATTGAAAGATAACTCAATAATGTATTTTCATTGCATCTAAATTTTTAGCATTTTTTATTAATGAATTTCAAATTTATTTGATGGATTTTTTATAACTATATTAATCAAAGCAAAATAAATGTGCTTGCCATTTATTCTAATAGGGTAAGTTAGAAAGGATATATTATTAGGTTTTAGAATTATAGAACAAATGGTTTTATATAGCTAAATATTTATTGAATTAAAAGTGTCTTTAACTGACTTTGTTATGGGTATCTTTATTTAGATATTATTTGTTGTTCATTGTATTTCAGCTAAAACTTTAATAATTTTGATTCACAATGAAATAATTATTTGGGATTGATAAACGAAAACTTATAATAGAATAAAAACTGCTGACTTTGCACAAATACGTTAAAATGCTTTTAGGATTTGTAGAAATTTAAAAATGGAAAATTTCTTAGAAGTGAATTTTATATATATATATACATTTTATTCAATGCTATCCTTACATATTTTAATATCTAAGGATAGCAACAAATTATATATATTATTTAAATGTTCTGGCATCAATCAGATAAAGAAAAATTGTAATCATTTATGATTTGATTAGATAAATTATTAAAAGCTTAAAAATATATTTTTTATCTAAATTATTATTCTTTAAATTATTACCAGTAATAAATTAGAAATTTTACTATACAAATTAATTTCATAATAGTTCAAATAATATTTTCTTTTCATATTATCTTTGAATCGATTTTTTTTAGTTTAAAAAAAATTTTTAAGAAATTGTTACAATTTGCTTCTAAAAAATTTTTTTAAAAAGTAGTTTCAAATAGTTTATTTCATATGCTTTAATTTAATTTACCCATGAAGGAGTAAATTTTCAGATTTGTTAGATTTTCAATGAATTTTTGAATTAAAGAATGTCTTTTAAATATATGAAATATAGATACTTGTGAAGAATAATATGAAATATATTCTTTCTATATCTTTCAGTATAGCAAGAATTGATTGATAAATAGTTTCATAATTAATTTTTGTGCTTGAACAACATGATATATCATGTAGCCCAAAAGCAACTTGTTTCCTTATTGTTATCAATAAATGCTCTTGAAAATTTTTAGAATGATGGTTATTCATAAAAAATTTTAATATAGTATCTGCACAAAACCATTAAAAGGTCTAAAATTTAAAAGTGATAGTAATTTAATTTTAAAAAATAATCCACTTCTTTCTTGTCTGAAGAAAAAAAAATTGTTGTGTCTGAAAGGGTTTTTTTAAAAATAATGTCAAGCTTCTAAAACATTGAACATTGTGTCAGAATCTACAATAGATACTCCAAATCATAACTGCCTTTATCTTTAGATTTTTATTATTTCCTGTGTGTTTCTTGAGTTATTAAAAAAATCCTGGCAAATAAATGTGGAGTCCCAATTTCTATCAAAATGTATATATAAAGGATATATAAAAATTTTTTTTCTGTAAAATTAAATGCATTTGAAATTTTAAAAAAATATTCAATAATTAAAATTTAGGATTTTTCTTAAATATTCTTCTACAATTGTGTCAAATGTGATACAATTCCTTAAAATATATTGCATTAATTTTCATGAAATTGGAAATGTATAAAAATTTAATCTGAAGATTTGGCAAATTAAAATAAAGAGAATATAAAATGAAAATATTGAGATGCAATTTTCAGAATTAGGCTTATATAAGTAAGTAGAACATTTATAAGTCATACATTATATCTTTTCCCCCCCCCCAAATAACTCTGTCAGTCATTCAGTTAATTTTATCTGTAAAATATTTTAGAAAAGATTCAAAAACATTCGAATTTTGGAAAATCATAAGAGTTGAAGTGTCAAATCATATTCATTTGTTCCTATTTAAACACAACCTTTGAAGTGTAACAGAATAGTTTAAGTAGGTTTAGAACATTTAAACTAACTTTAGATTAATGATAAGCAATAAAATATGTGGCATATTGTTCAGGGAATGGCTCCCATAATGCATTTAGAAGAGTTCTGAAAACAAATTTCTTTAAATTCTCAATTTAAAAGAAAGTTTAGAATTTTTTATTTCATACATGTTTCTAATTTATTGTTTGCTTCATACATGCTACTATTCACTTTTTGTATTCAGTTTTCACTCTTTATATTCTGTTAAATCATCATGTCAATTTAACTTGTAAATTAATATAATTCAGTGTTGTAAAAGGTTGAAATGGTGAAAGTAATAAAATTTTATGTGTAAAAACTGAAATATTTTTTTAAGTTTTCATTTATTTGTTTCCAAAAATTAAAGAATATAATTTAAGATTGTATCGTGTATTTTTTTAGATGTTCCATTGAAGACCAAAGAAAAAGAAGATATCTAAAAAAAAATATTCCATGTTTGGATACACTCATATAGAACTTTTTTTTTTTTCATTTGTTATACTCATCAAATTGTATTTTCTAATATAAGAAAGTGAGTTTTTCGTTGTAAATAGTAAATGATTATCGTAATGTAATAGCAATGTGTGACATGAATAATCATCATAATCAATAAAAGTAACTGTGATAGTGAAGAAAAATCTCTTCTGGATGTTTTAAATGAAGCATTTATGAAATTATCTCCATTTTATTCAACCAAGGATGTAAGCTTTCTAGATTGTTTACCACAGTTCCATCTGAAGACACTTGTTTGCAGGAATATTTACTTGAAAGAAATCAATTTGCGCACTTCCAAGTATTTTCTACATCCATTCCATCTATACTGAGAGCAATATAGATTGATATTTGAAGTCCTTCTTCAACTGACTACTGAAAAATATGAAATAATTTCAAATACATTACTAGTTTCAACTTAAGTTTTCTGATTATAATATACTAAAATGAAGTGTGTAAATACTGATGTTTTAATTGGTATTTTTTGCATAAATCTTGACAAAATAATCTCACTGGTTGAGAAAAAAAAGCAATAGAATTTGAAAGGATTTTGTGTGTGAGAAGGGAAGAAATATATATCAAAAATATCATTTATATAAATGTGTTATGTAGAAAGGAATTTTTGTAATATTTTTATGTATTACTGCAGAGATTTTTTTCAATGCAAGGATCTTGTTTATTTTGTAGCATTCTCAACATTTTTTTTCTTGTACTTTTTAATTGTAAAAGGCGGTTTTACTGAAAAAAGGAAAATCAAACTAATGAGCAAATTGTATATAAAAATAAAATATACTCATTTGCGTAATTTTCTACTGCAGTTTTTAATTTCAGTTGTAGTTTGTTTTAACCAAATTTCTTTTCCCAATGTTTCGATTCCAAATACTTTTTTTTTTTACTTGGACAAAAAAAATTATAATTAACACCTTTTAATACTTTTTTGTAATAAAAGAATGTATATGAATTTAAATAAATATTAGCTATTATAATAATTTACAGGGCATTTAAAAAATATATAAAGGATTGGAGAATTTATGTATTGTATATAATTCCACAGTAACTTATTGACTGTTAGGTCGCTTCTCATACAGTAATTTACCGGGGATAAGCCCCTGCTGGGGCTAGGCGCCCCGTTAATCCTTCCATGTTGTATATAATGAGTGAATTAATTCTTCATTGTGCTTCAGAAATAAGTCCTTTAATATCAAATGACTTTTATGCTGAATTATTCAAAAAATAAAAAAAATGTATGTTAATCTACAAATTTTTATACATAATCAATGAACTTCATAATCATCTTTAAAAAAAGAACAAAATAATGTTGAATCAAAGTGAGAGTAATATAATGTGAAGTAAACAATTACTTTCTCACATTTTTGGATTTTCCTTATCATTCTTGTGTTATTTACTTAGAATTATTTACATAAATAATTAATTTAGCCTTATTTTCCCATTTGTTGTTTCATTAATAAATGAGTTATTATTTAAAAAAATTAGATAATTTTATATTTAAAAATATATTTAAGTCAATTAAGAACAAATGTCAACATAGTTTGAGTAATATTTCCTTTAAAAAATCAGTTTTCTTCTTTATTAGTTGGTTTGATGATAAGTGGTTAGTTTGTTTTATTTCATTTATTATTTAAATAGTCATTTTGTATTTATATGATGCTGAAAAATGTTTGCCATTTCATTTTCATTTATTGTAGATTTTAACTTATTTATAAACAAGCCTAAAGTTCATTATATTTTTGTATAAAAATATTCAGATTCTTAAGTATTTACTCTTCTGTTTCATCTCATAGAAAAGGTGAAGATTATGCACATCCAAAACTATTATTTTCCAAAAACTATTATTATTTTTATTAATGCATAAAGATACAATTGAATGAAATTATTTTGTTTATACTTACATTGTTCTTAGTTATAGTGCTGAGTTCAAGGTTTTCTGAAATAAATTAATTGTTATATCTGAAAAGTATTAAATAGCTCTATATTAATTCTTAAGATTTCTTCCAAAGTTATCTATTTTCTTTTACATTCCTGTTTATGTTAATATGTTCCCATCTCTCTCAATTTCTCTTAAATAATAAGTAATCATAAGGGCCATAACATGCATAATTAAACAATTGGAAGAATAAAGATTCATTTTAATACTTAGGAAGCTGAAAAAAATACAGAATTGATCCATTTTCATTCTTGAAAATTATTTTGGGAGTAATTCTTATGTGAAAATATATATCATTCATAAAAAAAAAAGTTTTTAATTGCTTATTACCTTATCCACTATTATTTTAATCTGTATGCTTCTCTAATATATGATATTCTTTCTTATAACAATGATTTAAAATATTGCTCAAAATTTTATTTTATGGTTAAAAATGCTACATATTACTTTCTAGTATTTTTGGTGTAATATTTAAAAATTTAGTATCATAAAAACAAACTCTTCTTAATTTTGCCTTTATAAGTTTTGTTTAAATCTCAAAATATTTATTTGAATAAACTAATAATATTTGATATAATAATAATAAATAATATATAAGTATCAGCCCCTTTAACTTTAATATGATAACATATTAAAATTTACTAATATGAAACATAAACTCATTAAAATATTTTGCAATATTTTACTTACTGATTGACTTGGATTATTGCGAAAAAAATTTTCATATGTTGTAGTTTGTTTCTTGATTACAGCCTTGTGATTACATTTTGTGAAGTTTCAAAAAAATTTCTATAAACCGTCGTTGGAAAAAATTTTTATTACTTCAAAACCTATTCTAATTGAGATAGATTACTAGCAAACTGTTGTGTTGTATCATTTTTCGTGGTCTTTTTAGTGGTATACTACATCATTGTGATTAAAATACAAAATGTTTTGTTAAAATTTATTTCATAAATAGATAGTAAATTTGTAAATCAACTGTCAAAATATAAATTTGGAATAGTTATTAGTTAACAAATTAAAATTAAGCTTGATTTTCCGTTAATACTCTGTAATTATATGAATAACACATGGAAGCTTAATTTTTACACTTTTGTTGAAATAGGTATGTCGGGGAGAGGACGATGGTAGTGTTGAATCTAAAGTTTTCCCAGTACTAGGCAAAAAGTATGTTTATCATCTACATTTTAAAAAGGCTATGTTTGTTTGTCATGTTATTTTCAAGTTTTTCTCACATACTTGTATCATACCATCCATTACTGATGCTCACATTCTTTTTAGAGATGAGAATGATGGTCCAGATGAAAATAATTTTTACTTCATTCAGTTCCTTTTTCTTTAAAAGGTACTCTGAGCCATTAGTATCTTTCATAGATAATTGCGACCTGACCTCTTTTTTTTAATTTGAACTTCTTAGGGAATTGTAATACTTTCTTTATAGCAGATTGTGTAAATCATCTAAAATGTGTTTTTAGAAAATAGTTATACATAAATTGTTTTGTTATGTACTTTAGATGGTCAATGCTTGGTCCAAATGATTTCAAGAAGTAATTCAGCATATTCTTCTGGATGTAAATAGACGAAGTCTCCCCTAGTAATATTTTCAGTTGTTGTTTATAAAGCTATTCTGACGCTTGATTTGATTTTCAAATGGCTTCCTATTCTCTACAAGGTCATGTTCAATAGGCTATAGATAAAAAGTGGTTTTCTGCTTTCACTTTAATCTCATGAAAGCAGAGGCTAAAAAAGTTTTTAATTCATTTGTTAATTTTCTATTGAGTGGATATTCATCAGAAATATTACAGAAAACCATTTTTTAAAGATATTTTTCATATTGGGTGTCAGATATATTATACATATTGCAGAGCGTATAAAATTTTGATAACATTTTTAATTGTTGACATTTCAATAATCCTGTTTTATTATTTTTTACAAAAGTACAAACATTTTAATTTAAAGTACAAGCTAATAAGTATAACAGGAAATTACAAGCCTGCATGATTTAGAATCATTCTGGTATTCTTTCTTTGGGATAGTTTTCATGGAAATGTAAATATTAGTCTTTTTCTATAATTTAAGTGAAAGCAATAAAAAATAAATCCGTATTATAAACTATCTAAACAAATAACCCATCATCTTCCCAAATTTATATTTGTCCATAGGACTATGACATTACTTACTATTTATTGAATAAGTTTTGAAATTTAAAAAAATGCATTTTTAAAAAAGACATTTTTGTGTCTAAGTTATCCAATATTATTAAGGACCATAAAGAAAAGAGTATAAAAATTTTGTAAAATCCAACCATAACAAAATTAACATGTTTAAAAACACAATTTATTTTTATTATGTTTAACACAACACAATTATGTTTATTAACAAATTAACAATTATGTATTTTTCCAAGCCTCTGAATGTTATGTCAGTATTAAATACATTGGATGTTTGAGATTGTTAGATAAATTTAGTTTTAAAATTGCTTTGATTTAGAATGACCCTATACATTTTTAAAATGCTTTTTTTAAGAAATTGAAAATAATAGTTGGATAAAATATTAAAGGAAGTAAATATACTGTCAAAAATTTAGCATATTCTAAAACATAGAAATCAAATAAAATTATTAATGTTTTTACCAAACACTGGTTATGGATATCAAATTGATTTTAAATCTCTCATCTATACCCTTTTTACAACAGTGATGCAAATATTAAAGCTACTTTAATTTTATTTTAAATGAAGTATTGAATGTTGTTATTAAAAGGAATTTATATGGAAGGTTTAAATAATAAATGAAACACAAGAAATGCTCTCATGAGCAAAAATCTCCATTCTGATAATAAACTATGTGAAATTCCCTCAAACTTGCAATTTTTAATTATTTTGTTAATTATCAGATAAACATAAAAATCTGTTTAAAGTCATATATTGAATGTCTTACAATTTTGGGAACTAATGCAAATGCAGTAAAATATTAAAAACCAGCTTTAACTTTTCCATTAAACTACCATTCAAATATGATACATGGCCAATTGTGTGGTACTCCTTTTCTTTCATATTCTTTATTTTTTTTATTTGCTTGCAAAATTCTAAAAGTTTACGAGGCATGTTTTTATCAAATGTATAAGTATTGCTTTTATGTATAAACACCGAAAAATATGACATTTTTTAATTGATTTTAGTCACCTTTATTTTTGAACAAAATTAATCTATAAATCGTAAACTATTTCTCAAAATTCAAAAATTTTATATGATGCAAAGTAACATACCTTCAACAGTTATGTTTATAATAATTATTATTCTTTTTTCTGATATACAAGTATTGGAATACAAAATTGCTTGCAGTTTTTTCCCCCTTTAAATTAATTATATACCATTAAAGGGATTTTTTAATATTCTGTTATTTACTGGTATATATACTCCTCTTTTTTATGACCATTAAATGATAATTTAACATTAGATTTTCTAATTGTTCTGTAATTTTATTGAAATTATCAATACAGAATACTATTTTTCTGTAAATTTAATTAGCATTGTCATAAATACCCCCCCCCCTCATTTAGGACTTAGTAATCTAACAGTAGGGCCCCTGTATTCCAGTTAATTGATAACAAGACTTTCTACTAAAAAGCACCAGCACATTGTCTTTGAGTTAAAGAGCGAATTGAAATTTAAGCTGCTTTTAATTCTAAGTGTTTTTGTGTGCGTAAAATGTGAATAGATGTTTCAGGTAAAAAATGTGGATTATTTGTGCAAAATTTATATTATTACTCATTTATAGCGGTATCCTGGAATATAAGGTAAGTGTAATTACCTTATTTGAATTAGATTTGTTCATTTTTTTACAGATAAAATGCAAGTATAATCATTTGAGGGGGAAAATATATGGAAAAACTGTTCAACTCTGTTTTACCATGATGTTAAAAAAAATTCAAACACAACAAACAAACAAAATTATTATTTTTGCTGCTCTACTGTCAGTGATTGTTAAGAAAGATATTAAAGGACACATTATTGTTATTACTATTATTTAGTCTCATTTGTCACCAGGAGAATTCATTCATCATTCACAAATTAATCAACTTGCAAGAAAATATTTTACTGTCATAATACATTTTTTTTAAAAATTTACATTTGTTAAATCACGTGCTCCCATTTTTCATTTTAGGTGTTTGAAAAATCATTTTTAAACATTCATCTTAAGCAGTTGGTTGCTGTTCTGTTGAATCTTCTGGTCATATTTAAACTTGGGAATTAATAAAAATGAGTTATTCTTATTGATATGTTTATGACGGAGATTGACTCAAGTTATAGCAACTCGTCAGTACAGGAAAAACTTTATTTCTTCTGTGTTAAGTTCTGAATTGGATAGTTGTTTATTCAAAAACAAATATATTTTAACAGGATTTACATGAAATCATCAACAATGAATAATGTATGCAATACTAGTTTTTACCGAGTTTTACAAAACGAAGGGAATTAGATAAATAAGATTTGGTAAGCAGATTTAATATCTACTATGTGGACACTTATCAAAGCTTGAGTCAAAACCAACAAACAGTTGATTGTCTGTCGGTCTGAGCTTTCAAAAGCTTATATATACGATAATTCAAAAATACAATGACTTAAATATATCATATTATGTATAATAGTTTTTGGCGGCAAGTGCAATTTTATGTAAAATTTTTGTTTCAATTGGTTGAGAAAAAAAAGTTTAAAACAACAATTCGATTTTCAGATACTATTAATCGCAGGACAGGGATTGATCGCCAAGGATGGTACAAAAGATTCCGCTAATCTGATCCGAATATCTTTTAAACCAAGTCAGGTCTATTTTATTTATCGATCGAGATTGAGACAGCTACAACAGTATTATGCTCTCTTTTTTTTTTACTTTTAATTAAAATGAAAACATAGTTGTCAACAATCACAACACACTGCACATGCGTGAATTTTCAACGCCAACTGGGGCAACGCAATGGCTTTCGCAGCCACAAACCATCTCGTTCATCATTGATGACTCGGCGACACAAAACTCTGCAGCTTATCTGCTCTCTCCAATGCTACATATTGGGGGATATGATAAAGTAATTACATTATTTAATCATAACATACCGGATAAGGTGAATTTTCTTGTACTCGGTATTTCGGAATAAATGCCGGCTTTCCCGTCAAATCAATGAACGTGAAACATAGACGAGATTCGTTACGACAAAGGAACCTAAGATTTAAAAAAATGAAAGCTACGGTCGCCAATTTCAAGTTAACATATGAGAACATTATTATTTATAAATAACTATTTGCCTTAATTAATTTAAGTCATTAACCAGTTTAAACCGGTTTGAAGAAATCACGAGACTTTTCTCTCTCTAATGATAATTTTTTAAAACTTTCATTTAAAATTTTTCTAGTTGGCCAACAAAGTTTTGGAGCTCGGCTGATTTTGAGAGTTAAAAAAAGTAATTTTGAGGGAAGTTCACTATTACTAGAAACGATTGAATATGTTTTAAAATCCAATGAACTTATTGTAGATTTATTTTAAAATTATATACTAATATTTACAGTATTTTGAGAAATACAATTATCAAGAATGCGCTTATAATGTCATTAAAGAATAGATAAAAGTCACGCTTTACAAAAGTCCGATAGTTAAGAAAGAAAAGTCCCCCCCCCCAAACTCCAAACGATAATCTTTTGAGCGCGAGATTAATTATTTAAAAGTAAGAAATCGTAAACAAACTGGAAGATGTCATTTCATAGAAGCGACAAACAAAAATCAAGTGATAATAAATTTAATTAAATATTTCAAACAATACTGGCAAAACAAACCTCAAATGTCATGGGGCAGGTGACTCGCTATTTATCAATGAAAAAGCGAATACTTTTTGTCTTTGTTTTTTCGGAGACGCCACAAATCCCTATAACCAAACCAACATAATTTCCTCACATGACATAAAAAAATTGTTTTCAGAACACATCAATGTTTAATATGATAACTTATAAAAGTAAGAGTTTTGCGATTTGCTTTTAACTTTTTGTTATATGTAGTGTAGAGAAAGTATAGTAACCGTTAAAAAATTCGAAAGCAAGATTTTGACGAATCTCCCTGCTTTAGACCTCACTGAGTTCGAAAAATATATTTTTAAAAAATGTGCGTATGTTTGTTTGGGACAAAAGTAATTCAAATGCGTTTTGAGCTAGACTTGTAATTTGGTATTACAAAAGTCTTCAAAACAATTTTTTAGAAAAAATCAATCAAATTTTGAGCTAAATCTGCTTAGAGAAAGTCTGTCAGCCTAGCTGTTCGAATTTAACCCTTTGCACTCGATGGAGCCTCTTGGGCCCCATTCAAGATGCTCCGTCATTTGACTATTTATTTATTTATTTTGATTATTGAAAATACCTACAGCATGGTAAAAAGAAGGAGAAATTCAATTTTAAACACACACACACACATTTGGAGCAATAAACAAACCCTTATATATTGAATAATTATGCATCAAATTACTTTTCCGAGTGCGAAAGTTTAAGTTAACATCATACTACAAAACGATTGAAACTAGATAAATACACATATTTAGTATCTGCAGAGTAGACCTTTGTCAAAGCTTGAGATAAATTCAACAACAAGTTGACTGTCTGTCGGTCTCTACTTTCAGAAACGTAAATACGATAATTCAAAAGTGCAGTGAGAGAAATATATCAAATTTGGTGCGAGATTTTGCGACTTACAAGTGTAGTTTTGCGTCAATTTTTTGTTTTAACCGATTGGAAAAAGCGCGTGTGAACCAAAATTCGATTTTCCGATTTTATTAGCCGCATAACAGGAAATAAACGCCAAAAAAAACCTGCCAAGGATAACACAATAGATTCAGTAAAACTGCTAAATGTACGCCGAAAGTATATTTCGTAATTATTGTAGACGATTCCACGAATGCTTTTTGGGGAATAGCACCTTTATTAGAAAATACTCAAAAATAGTTTTGAGGAGATCATATCAGCTGTGCTATTCTATTTTCAATAAGTCAATTAAAAGACATTTAAGACACATTCCGGTTTCTTCACAGAACTATGAATCCCAAAACGCTCACGTAAATTGAGAAAATAAAAAGTAATATGCTAAAAATTGAAATCTGCTATGCCTATTTCAATGTATCATCTCAGAACATCATTTCTCGAACGGCCAAGCACCACGTGATCGTGCACGTTAAATTATATTTCTATTCATTTTAATCGTTTCATCGAATGAGTCACTTTAGTACTGCAAACAATCATAAAAAACTTTGTCTCGCATTGATTGTTTAACCCTTTCGCGACGGCGCGCCTGTGCCACTCTTCGCTATTTTTCGCAACAGAGTGACTGACTATACTTCGCCACGTTTTCGCCGCCGTATCTAGATGACGTCAGCCTCTGTGGACGAAAAAGTGGCTGCCGTATATATACGGCGTCAGCCGCTGTGGACGAAAAAGTGGCTGCCGTATATATACGGCGTCAGCCGCTGTGATGCATCAAGTGACTGCCGTATATATACGGCAACCGTCGCGAAAGGGTTAAAAAAATATCGCGTTTCCTATTTATTTCCTTTCATATAATCACGCCCTCAAAATGACATTTTTCTAGGTTTTATTGGCTGTAGTCATTACTTCTATTTTTTTAAATCAGAGCTTTTGTAAATGCGATGGCAAAGCTTTATTAAAAGCTGATTTTTTTTAGATGTTCGAACAGATAATAAAATTTCAATTCATTGCCCACGCATTTTTGGTGGCGCCAAAAACCTAATCCTAAAAAATATCATGTTCTGCCATGATAATAATAAAAAAATTAAGTTAAATTTTAGTTTAGATACTTTTTATTAAATAATTACGATTAATATGAATAATTGAATAAAAAATTTTACCAGGTCAAAACAAAATCAAGTTCTTATCCGTTGAAAATAAATCAGAACAGAATCGGAACTCACTCAATTGGCGTTGAATTTTCAACGCCAATTGGAGCTTCAAAGCCAATTGAGGAAACGAAAAATGCAAGATTTTAACGTATTACAGATTAGAAATTTTTAATGTTCTTTATTCCGTATAGTTTTAATTCGAAATGAATCCGAAAAATCGATTAATTCACAATGTTAAATTTTAAATGCATCAAACAGTAAGAAAATTAACAGATTCGTTTGAAAAATTCGTTCGAATGGTTTAGACAAATAATCAGAAATTATTTGTCTAAAACTGCTCGGTATACACTATTTCCCTATTTGGTGCTACAACGGTAACCGAGTCAAAGGATTTAACACATGAGAAGCCCACATATAACTGTCCATGACTAAAAACATTTAACATCAATTTTTTTTTTCAAAAGTTTTGTCCTTGTGCTTTATTAATCGTCATACTATAAGCCAAATGAATTATAAACTGCTACCGTTTAAATTTAAATAGCGTATTACTGTATGAAGGTATAAAGGGATATTCGTAGCATAAAATGTGTTTCTTCAACTGCAGAATTAATGTATTTTGTCTCTATAATATTACGTTGCAATTTCGTTACAATTAAGCAAGTTCCAATGCACAAACCTTTGGTAAGAGCCAAATTTCTCAATAACATGATAATACACCTGGTTTTGAATACAATTTATAAGGTGGCATTCCTGTAGGTAGAGGCAGCTGTCACCTACAGAATAAATACAGATGTCTCGTTTAGTAGAAGGTTCACCATTATCTCCAACAAATATCGCTGCATTTTCTGTTTTTGTAATAAATTGGTTATATCTACGTATCTCTACATTTCTAGTTTCCGTGAAAAGCATCCTGATGTTTGTAGCAGTATTTTCGGAACTTAGATATTAGACCATCGACGTCAACTATTTAGTAACTCATTGGCGAGGGATTCAAATTTCGCGATAAACCGTCGACACCAACGAAACCAACAAAATGGTGGACGACAGTTATGGTTTGAACAATTTTTAAAATAATGGCTGTTATTTCACGCCTTCATATTTGGCGATAGAGATCGACGGTCTAATACATAAGTACTGGATTTTTTTCGGTTATAAAATGCATCTGCAAATAACAATCGATGAATGAATTGATTGCTCGCAACATAGAATCCAGTCTTTCCATCACAGCGAGCAAACCTCTCATTTTTATCCAAGCGGGTTTTCAGGGGTGTAATGACTTGATCCTGGTCGATCAAATAAAATGGTAGCGTGTTATGCACAAAGGGTTTATTTACAGCTTTATACTATCACAAAAACAACAACACGTTCTCTAGGTTAAATGCTGATAAATATTTACAACTGGATTGTCGGTTCGGTAACTATGCCGGGTATTCACAAGCTGTCAGCGTATCTGGCTACTGCGTGTAGCTCCAGAGATCTACGGATTACTTCCGGCAGATCTTTCCAACAAACTCGAGATAACGTGGTATCTCTTCAACTTCGGCACTGCTCACAGCTCGTCTCGTTGTCGTATCCGCTCTCGTCGAGCCTCTCGCCAGATCAGCTGGTCCCGTCTCTCCGATCAGTTTTTCTCGTCCACCAGATCAGCTTGTCTTCCTCTCCTCTCAGTTTCTCGACTGTCCATTTTAAAAGTAGTGAAACTCCACCTCTCAGGCTCGCATTGGCACGCTGGAGATGCCGATTGTCCAATGATTCTTCGGAAATACTCCCACTGACGCGTCAGCATGCCGTGGGAAGGTTCTTGAAACTACCACCCTTTAACAGAACCCTCACAATACAGAATGTTCGCATCTGCATTCACTTAGCACTTCTTTCTTCAATGGGTCGTAAAGAGCATATGCTATTCCTTATTGGAACTTTATCCCAGCTTGGGTCGTCCATTGAAGAAATAGTCCCATCTGGTATTTCGACACGAATGAGCTACAAGCATGTGTGCTCCATTATTTGTCTCCATGTAGTCCGAAGGCGGCACTAAAAGGGGAGAAGCACAATGCGCAACAAAGGATGAATAGCCTCACCGCTGGCTAGGAGTATCATTGTTCGAATATGTGCATCTTCCAACAGGAGACAAGGTGACGACTTCCTTACAGGGGCTTCACTGGTATCGTATCAAACACATATAACTGACCGAAGACTCGTGCAGTTGAAGGAGAGTCCGCTTCGATCAGAAGCTATCTCCTATCATGATGGAGTTCCCCAACACATATAGCTGACCATAACCTTTTTTGTTATGACCACTGTAAAACCATGTGGTATATCTGACCACGTATGCTATAGCAATATGGCCCTGTTTCAGGAAGAGTTTTAATTTGATCTGCCACGGAAGCAAAAGCTAAAGCAGAATTATATTCTCTTATATGCTTATGAAAGTTTTTTTTTTCCTTCGATTGAATCATGGATCATCAAGTCTTTCAATATATCCGGGGGACTCAACGGATGTTCCAAAACAATTTTT
The DNA here is from genome assembly GCA_026289955.1 of Argiope argentata. Classification (NCBI taxonomy): domain Eukaryota; kingdom Metazoa; phylum Arthropoda; class Arachnida; order Araneae; family Araneidae; genus Argiope; species Argiope argentata. Next base: position 471,870 of record JAOUZG010032726.1, on the reverse strand, counting down.
TGATCATAGCAGTATTTTGTATAGGTGCCTCTTGAATTTACTTCTTTTTCTCAGTAACATGCTTGGCAAAAAGAACCGAGCCCATACATAGTTCCACAACTATGCTCCTGTAGTTCAGAAACTTCACTTCGTACACATAAGCGTTTACCCTATCTCGTTCATTACGATTGAATCTTCATATGAATGATTCGTCAGCATTTTCAGTATACCTGTTTTTTTTTCAACGGTTTCGTTTTAAAATCGATACGGCACAGCTGAAATTCATCGTAAAAATTGTGTCTGTTAATTTTTTTGTTTAAAATTTTTTAAAAATGGGGCAAGAATAGAGTTCACGTGAAAATCTTATCTAACCGCGTGTTTATGCCCGCGTGTCAGATTGAAGTGTTGCCAAACGACGATTAAAAAATTCGGCTTGCTTAAGCTAGCCGAATTTGCAAATTTTGCACCCACGTAAGCGTTTTTCGTATATAGATATATACGAAAGTTGTCATATCCAAAGGAAGACTTTTTAACGAATTTTCAAATGTTTTTATGTATCAAATTTTCAAATATTGCTCTTATATTTGCCCAATTGATTCGTATTAAGTCTTCAAATTATTTTGTAGAATCAACCATTTACGCAAGTGTAATTATTCTAAATAATTTTGAAAAAAATATATTTATTTATTAACCATTTTATGCTTTCATTTGTTATAATCTATATAAAAATATTGTTCGTAATAAATTCAAATTTATATTACACACTTTTAAAATAACGATTCAGGATAGAATGTAAACAGGGTAGCCAAAACACAATCATCTCCTTTATATTTTCTTACTCCGCTGCTTGACGCCCATAGATTATGATGGAAGTATGTCAATCACGTCTACTTTTAATTACTCAGGTCTATAGCACTACTTTGTTAATTTTACATGGAGAAACTGCAGGAGATAACTTTTAATTGAAATGCAAATTATATATATTATAACAATATTTTAAAATAGTGATAGCTTGTATAATTTTCATTTTTCTTTTTAAAAATAGTGTTCCAAAATGCTACTTTTACCTTTACTACTTACAAAATGTTACTTTTACCTTTTGACATAATTTTATACCACGTTTCCAAATTTTTGAATGCTTTATAATTTCAGTGGCAAAATAATTAATCCAATTGAATTATCATTAAAAATTGCAAAATGTATACACTCGAATATTTACTTAAATAGAAAGAAGGGTGTCTAATTTTTTCCATATTTAAATGTAAGGATATTGCTTTCAGAAGAAAAATTTCTATTGAGAAGTTGAAAGCATTAAAAATTGATTATCAGCTGTAAACCAAATGACAACTTAATATGACGAATTGTAAGTGTAAGGTAAGGACTATTATGGAAGTATATTCTCAATTTATTTCTATTTTAATTAATGTGAAATTCATGAAAAAAAGATATAGAAAAAAAAATAATTGGTGGATGTTTTTGATCAATATCGACAACATTTCTTGTATTTTTGACGTAGCAAAAAGAAAAGAAAAATGATAAAATAGCCGAAACTTTGAAATAGTTTATAAGCTATTGTCGATTAGAATCCCAAGGCGGGGGGGGGGGGAACTATGCCAAAGGACATGTCTTACAACTTAGGGATGTGCATAAAATTATTTCTAGTGGGAAACGCACAAAACTATAGAGTAAGAGATTTGAGAAACAAATTGATACAATCTGATCTACTAATTTCCTTATCAATAATCCTCCCCCTTCAAAAAAAAAAGAAAAAAAAAAGGAAAAATAAATTTAGAAAACTGAAACCGTTTTATTTTGTGACGATTGAAAATTAAAAAGGACTCGTCAGATTAGTTATTTTTGGTATAAAAACTAAGACTTTATATTTCAAACCAACTTAAAGCCTTTCTAAAATAAGCATGAAGCCTCAAAATTTCGTAAAATTTAACTTTCATAATATTTCGTTGAAATTCAATAATAGCGAAATTCTAACTAAAAAAAGGAAATTTTTATTTCATCTTATTAGGTGAAATGTATATTTCCATGAAAATCAAATTTATTGCCTTAAGCTTTTTAATTAACAATTCGTCCCATACTTGTGCTGTGATATAGCCAAAATGCAACATATTCAGTCACAAAAAGCGATAGGCCGAAATCTCGCTGACTGATAATAATCCTTTTTTTTTTTTTTGTCATTTTTTGTTGTTATTAATGGTATCCTTATGCTGAAGGTTATATAGACAGAACATTGCCATCCGAACAATTGCCAGTTTCGGGATTGAAACCGGTCAAATAGAATTGCCGAATTATCGGTCAATACTCAGTTCTGCAAGCATTTCAAGCCCACCGCCGTCAGTTTTATTTGAATCGAAAGTTATATGCCTCCAGTCATGATGTATTCTTATCGAGTGGTAAATTAATCCTAATCGAAATAAAATCCTTTATTTTTCTGAACTGGCTCGTACTTTTAATTTAATAATTTTTCTTAGCTACAGTTCCCCTTTTTCTGATCTGATAAAACTTCCTCATCAAGTTAAACATATAAAAATGTATAGAGATAATTAACTGGGTGAGAAAGAAGTCGATCGTACAGCTCTCAACTACTATTTTACAAAATGTTTACAGATGGCGCTACAGTACGGCTTTTCAATAAATGGCGGCCGCATACTGTTCGGCACCTAAATATACAGTTCTACAAAATATATTCAAATATAAATTAATTAAATAAAACTTAGAAACGAATTATTTATGATGCTATATTTTAAACACGATAAATTCAAGACCCATATCAATGTTTCGTAATTATTTTCCACCTATGCTAATCAAGGCATTCCTAGTCCCAAGTTTGTATGCATGAATCGAAGCGGTGTGGGGAAGGGAAGGTTGATCTTCTTTTTACAGTCTGTTAGAAAGTTAAGAGATATCATTCCTGTTGATTTCATTTTGTGAAAGCAACTTGAAAATCCACGTTTCAGTCAGCCATATGTGCATGTTTATCACTTCTAAGCCATACTTTTGTATTATTGAGTGTCGCATTGATCGATTTTCAAAAACCTGATAGGCCGTTGATCCTTTGACCGCATTAATAATAGTTCACTGAGGAAGCTGTCAACGCAGCAGAAGATATTACGAATATCATAAATGAGATAGATATGTGGAAGAATTTACACATCTATCCACCTTCGGATAGCCAGAGAAATCCTGCTGAGTATATGTGGAATATTTTCTAAATGTTTATAAAACTTCCAAAAATTTAAGAAGGATTCTTTCAGAATAAGATGTAAATATTATTTTCATTCTGTGCAAAGTTAGGAGAAAATGTTTTTACGACCAGTTTTGAGGCGGATGCTTACTGGAGATCTTTATTGACTCCAAGTAAGAATTGAAATTCAGGTTAATTGTATTTCATACAATACTAATTATTAACCAAAAAAATCCAAAAATTTTGTGTCAAATTATTAAATTTTTTTGCACTGCTAAGATTTTCTTCATCTCCTTATTCAAGTTATAAATTTCACCCACGTCAGCCTGTAATTTGAAATTTGAAATTTTGTGCTGCAACGAAAGGAGGATAGCCCTCTGGTGGATATAGAGAGAAACTAATGGTTAATCTCTAACTTGTCTTAATTATTTTAGGCCTTAAGTTGTACCAAATTGTTTGTTTTTATATTTTATTATTTTTTAAATACAATTTTATTTCAGCTAGCTAGTGCCTGTCATTCTTAAACCCTCTGACACAAATTCTGCAATTATTTAACACATCCTCTCCGGTGTTTTATCATTTGAGGACATGATGTTGTAATGTCTCCGAAATTTAAGGCAATTTTTTTAAAATTTGTTTTTAGCAGTATTGCATTATAATTATATATGCTTCTTTGACAACTGATGATATTTTAAAAGGCTGACGAAGAACTATGACATCGTAGATGTTATTTCATCTCAAAATCTTTTGAGCTCCAAAACTTTGTCAGAAAAATTGGAAATGAAAGTTTAATGATAAGTAAAATTATATATATATATATATATATATATATATACTAGTAGCGCACAAATATTGTACAATATCGATCAATATTCGCAATATTGTGGAATATTGTTTCATATCATATATAATATCGTACAATATTATGCTACAGGATGTGCTACCTAGGATATACGAGGGCAATTCGGAAAGTAACCTCTGAATCACTGTAAATGAAACAAACCAGCACAGAGGAAAACAATTTATTTACATATCAAAGGTACAACTCTTCTCTATTTTTCAACGTAGTCGCCGCCATTATTCAGACATTTGTCGTACCGTTTTACCAATTTGTCAATTTCATCTGCATAAATAGCGTCCGCCTGCCATTTCAACCAATGCGTCACTGCACTTTTAAGTTCCTCGTCGTCAGAGAAATATTATCACCCAAGCCATTTCTTTATTGCAGTGGGCAGATGGTAATCAGAAGGAGTCAAGTCTGGACTGTAGGGAGGATGGGGAAACATATCCCATTTGAACTTGCTCAAAACCTCTCGCGTTCTTACAGCAGTGTGAGGATGCGCGTTATCTTGCAGAAGCACAACCCCAGAACTCAGCAGGCCACGACGTTTGTTTCGAATGGCTCTTTCCAATTTCTTTAACGTGCGACAGTAAACTTCGGAGTTGATGGTTGGCCCACGTTCCATGTATTCGATGAGCAAGATGCCTTGAGCATCCCAAAACATGGCAACCATCAGCTTCCTCACTGACAAAGTTTGACAGGCTTTCCTCAGATTGATTGGAGAACCTGTATGACCCCAAGCCATAGACTGTTGCTTTGTCTCCGCATTCACATGCGCTACCCAAGTTTCGACACCAGTCACTATTCTGTTTAAGAATTCCTCTCCATCCGTGAGGTACCGGGAGATTGTGAAATTACGGAGCAAACGAATTTTTTCATCGATTTCTTTGATGAGATAAGTATCGCTACAGACGACCTTCAACTCCCTGATTCGTCATGGATGTCTGTTCTTCCGTCCTTGAAAAAGCGTACCCACTGACGCACTACACCTTCACTCATAATGTTTGGGCCGTACCCGGCACACAATTCACGATGAATATCCACTGCTGACATTTTTTTGGCCATAAGAAATCTCATCACTCCTCGCACCTCACATTTCGCTGGAATTTCTATGGCAGCACACATTTTGTCACGCTGTAACTGGCAAACGCTTGGCCCTACAATACTCTCCCTCTCCCTTTGGAAGCTTACTGAATCACAGATTGCTCGTGCATTCAATTGAGGACGCTCCGAACCGTACTTCCAGCGCCATGCCCAAACGGCGGTTACTTTCCGAATTGCCC
>JAOUZG010032726.1:431128-464382 GCA_026289955.1 Argiope argentata | reverse complement strand
TTTTCTTTGAAGACACCTTAGCGGGTTCATCTAATTAGCTATTTTTTGTTTAAAGACTCTGTAGAGGGAACATCATATTAATGCTCTTTTTCTTTGTAAGCACTGTGGTGGGTCCTTCTAATTAGCCATTTTTATTCCTTTGAAGGCACTGATGTGGGTTGAACTAATCAGACCTTTTTTTATTTCAGGGAACTGCAGAGGGGTAATCTAATTATCCATTTTTTCTATCAAGGAACAAAAGAGGGGGTCATCTAACAACCCATATTTTTTTCTTTGAAGACCCCTTAGGGGAGTCATCTAATTAGTTTTTTTTTTTTTTATTTAAAGACTCTGTAGAGGGGTCATCATGTTAATTCTCTTTTTTCTTTGTCAGAACTGTGGTGGGTCCTTCTAATTAGCTATTTTTTTTTCCTTTGAAGGCACTGATGTGGGTTCAACTAATCAGACCTTTTTTTTATTTGAGGGAACTGCATAGAGGTAATCTAATTGTCCATTTTTTCCCTTTGAAGGCACTGCTGAGGGGACATCTAATTATATCTCTTTTTCCCTTTGAAAGTACTGTTGATGAGTCATTTAATTAGCCCTTTGAAGAAGCTGTTGTGGGGTCATTTTATTGGAGCATTTTTTTTTCATTGATGGTGCTACAGAGGGGTCATCTTATTAGCATCTTTTTTTTTTCTTTGAAAGCTGGCACCACTGAGGGAGTCATCTATTTTGCGATTTTTTATTTTAAAGCTCTGTAGAGGGGACATCATAATAATGCTTATTTTACTTTGAAGACACTGTAGGTGGTGGTTATCTAATTAACTGTTATTTAAATTTGAAGGCACTGCTGAGTTGTCATTTAATTAGTGATTTTTTTTATTTGAAGAATCTTTAGAGGAGACATCATATTTATATCATTTAAGGGCTAATTAGTAAGTCATCATATCATTAATGCTTTTCTTTAATTTGGAGGCCCTTCAAGGGGCTATATATTTAACCCTTCTTTTTCTTTAAGAGCACTACTTAGGGGTCATCTAATTAGTTATTTTTATTTGAAGGGTCACATTATTGCTTTTTTTTTCTTAGAAGGTACTGCAGTGGGTCCTTCCAATTAACCATTTTTTTCCATTGAAGGCATTTTAGATGGAACATTTAATTATCTTTTTTTTTAGTTCAATAAACTGCAGTGCGGTTTGGACGCGGATATGACTTTTCATCTGGCTCTGTAGAATAAGACTGAATGATAGAATACAATTCTGCAATGATTCCTAAAGGAATTGTGTAATTCTAAGCAACTTAGTTGGGAGTGTGTCTCTTACAAATATATTTCAAAACCCACTTGACGGTGATTTCTCGATTTACTATGATATAATCAAAATTGTATTTAAATAAATAATTAGAAATATTTGAGTGGTAAAATTAGAAATATCTTTAAGTAGAGATATATAATTAATTGTTTTCTATCTATAACCCATCATTTGTGGGCGGCAACAGCTAGAACAAACCTACAAAAATTGTAGCCCTTGAAAATAAAACCCTCAGAATGATTACATCCACCATAATAGAGAAAAAATAAAAGCCCTGAAACATCCACCCCTAATAAAAGAATTTATGAATAAGCTAGCCAAAAACTTTTATGGTGATATCATTAATATCAAACACCTCACACTCACAATTCTGCCACGATAAGGTATTTAAGACCAAGCAAATAAGCGGAGACCCAGGTGCTCACTTAACCTCTATGCATTCCAGCCACTCCAAAAGTTATTTTTTTAATTTTTTTAAAAAAATTTTCAATCAAAAGAAAAGAATGTACTTTATATATATATATATATTCTTTTCTTTTGATTTGACTTTTGAAGGCGTTTGGAAAAGGAATGTTAAAATTTTAATAATATGGAGTTGCATAAATTAAAATATATTAAATTAATCATAAAAGAAGTACGTATTTAATGTTTTTTAGTATTTAATTTATATAAATTAGCATTTCATATAAAAAATGTAGTTGGCAAGAGAAAAAATCTAGCAGAATATCCCTTTAAATGCTGTTTTAACAATTCTCTTTATTATAGACTAGAAAAAGAATTCATTTGAACACACAAAGAGTTTAAACATATTATTTTAAGAGTTTAAACATATTATTAATTAAAAATATATATATTCGATTGTAAACATATTAATGGCATTTAGATAAAGCTGGAAAATGATTTATTCAGTTTAAATATCAAAATACTATTATTTAATATCATATAAACATGATTCGTTATACTTACTAATAAGGAAGAAACAAATTTCTGAATATTATAGCATTTTATCAGATAAAATTGTATTATGACATTAACTTTTTTTATTAAACTTATTCCAGATAAAAGAGTTAAAGCTAAATAATATTCAATAAAATAAAATTTATCATACAGTGTATGAAAATTTAAAAAATATTCATGTACAAGAATAAGAATGTTACCATTCATATTGAAATATTTTGAGAAAACACAAAACTCATAAAGGTTGACGATACAGAATTTACCATTTTATTCTTCGTCGTGTATCTCTGAAAAATAGCCTGTTTTTGCTTAATATTTGCAGACTATCTCCGAAATGTAACTATCCTTTAACAGAAATATAACAAAAAATTAAACTACTAACAAATAATTTTAGGATTAAATTATGGTGGTTATCAAAGCATTTATTATAAAAATATAACAAATGATCCAATTTAATGGCAATATATTCTTGTTTTGTGCGATATCAACATTTTTATCATACTATTAAAATGTAACAATACTTTCAAACCTTCAGCTGTCTTTCCCAAATGCTTTCTTATTTCAATACATAAAATATTTTTATGGAATATGATATCGTATTTCAACTAAAGCAAATATGATATATTTACCTACATTGTGATTTTCTTGTCGAAATTATCTGAAATGTATTTAGGATGATGAGAAAATATAAAAGTGCACACACGACTCTATAAAACTCTTGGAGTATTAACTGTGCAGTATTAAAAATCTACAAACGATTCAAGTTAGTACAAGTGAGAAGCACTGATTCAAAATGAATTTTCTTTTGGTAAGATATTTGTGAGATATTCTTTTAGTGCTAGTTCTGAAGATAATATTTTTCAAGAAATCTTATTTTCAGCTTAATATTGATTTAATTAAAACAATATAGATATAGATATATAGATGTAGATATAGTTTTCACTAAAAAAGTGAAAGGGGAAAAAAGACCTTTTCAGACGTTATTTTCAAAACATATCAAAAAAGTAAATTTTCATATTTTTTTTTAATTCAGCAAATTACTTTTTTGAAGATGTTATTTTAGTTATTTCAAAATATGTAAAATAGATATAGCTACCTGAATTTTAAAACAGTTACACGGAAAGAAAAAAATGCAATGAAAATAAAACGAATATATTGAATGTAAATGAAAATATAAAATCAGAATCAGTTGTTTGGGTGCAATAAAATGATGTCTACTGAGTAGAATGAGATAAAGGGAGGGGGGAGAAGCTTTTCAAATTTTTATTTTGACACATCGCAGCAGCATGATAATGTTTTAGAATTGATTTGTCTGTCTTATTTTCATTTCATTCGATTTTATTTGCCATTTCATTCTTTTATTAATGAATTATATTCCACGCAATTCACTGAAGAATACCAGCCTAAATAATAATAATAATGTCTAAAAAAATTTATTATTTTGAATTACGTAAAAGTGTCACATCACATCATTCGGAGCTCGACCATAGAGGAGAGCGGTCGAAATGATGATAGGCGAAGGAGCACAGCGGTGAGCAAGGGAGCGATTCCTAAAAATCGCTGCGTCCATCTCGCATCGTCAGCTGTGGATGATGACTGTTGCCAGTGTTTTAATTGCATTAGGACCAGAGAGCTGGAAATCCAAATAGCAAGGCTGAGGACTGATATTGGACATTGTCAGGATAATATTGATAGGGGTCTTGATCTGTCACAATGTACGTTCAACCAGCAGAGGATGGACAGGAGTACCCGCTTACTTAGTGACTGCCTTGGTGAGATTGAACAAATTTCTTGTCTAGTTTCCCCTGAGCCTCCCGCGATTGAGCCTGGTGAGGAGTTCAAATTATCCCCTAAAAGAAAAACGGCCAAAGCGAACCCCGTTGAGCAGGAAAACGAACCAGTTAAACTGCAAAATAGATTTGACGCATTAGCAAATGATCAAGCTATGGAAGAGCAGGAAAATTCGAATGTTGTAACCCCCAGAATTATTAAAGTTCCCCCAATAATGCTAAAATACGAGAAGGATTTTAATAAGGTTCTAAAAATTATCCACGAAAAATTCGGTGTTAGGAATAATATCTTAAGCAATGGCTTCATTAAGATTTTCCCCGAGACTAACGATAACCATAAATCAATCCAAGAATTCTGCAAAGAAAATAATTTAGAATTCTATGTAATACAACCTAGAAATGTCAGACCGGTTAAAGTCGTATTTAAAGGCCTCCCGCTTGACTATATGTGTGAAGCACTGGAAGCAGACTTAATAGATAGAGGATTTTCCGTTAGTAAAGTGATTCGGCTTACGCAATTTAAATCTCGAAGACCACTTCCCTTTCTAATGGTTGAATTAAAGCGAAATGAGATAGTCTCCCAAATCTACGAAGTTACGGATGTTGACTACTTAAAAGTTATTGTTGAACCATATGGAGGTAGGAACCAGGTGACCCAGTGTTTCAATTGTAACAATTTCGGACATGTCGCTCAAAACTGTTCCATGAGGTCGAGGTGTATTAAATGTGCTGGCGAACATCAAACCAGAAGCTGTACAATTAAAGATAGGACCCCTAACCCAAAATGCATAAACTGCAATTTAGATGAACACACAGCAGCGTATCGTGGATGTCCTAATTTCCCCAAACCCATTAACACGCAGCTAAATAGAAATATTCCATTTAACTCTAATTTCGCAAAACCTAATTTTTCCTATGCAAACTCACTAAAGACAAATCTGCCACAACATCAGGAGCCCAAGAATAATCAAACCATCGAAAATGATCAAGTGAACGCCCCCACAGAAATTGCTGAAATGTTTGAACTGTTCCACGAAATTAGAAATCTTTTTAAATGTTTTCCCCAAATTAAAAAAGCAGTCAAGGAAATGAGAGCACTTAGCTCGCCGATAGATAAGCTGTTCACCCTCTTCAACTGTCTTGCTCAATAACCTGAGAATGGTAGGGTTACGAGGTGCCTAGCCCCGGCAGGGGCTTATCCTCGATCATGGTGAGTAATTAGCGGCCTAGCGTTCACTATATGGCGTGGAACTCTACGATGACCTGTTGGATGTTGTTCACAGGAGTAGTGAAGCTAGAATGAGAAGAAACTGCAGGAGAATCATGTCTGGGGATGAGCGTGAAGCGGCGACCAATCAGAGGGAGTCTTCTTTGTAGGAGCGGGTGTAGGGGAGGTGAGGATCTATGGAGCTGGTTGATGATGATGCTGCAAAAGTGTGGATTAGGCTGGATAGCTGCGATGACCAATCAGAGTGGAGGGAAATGAAGCAGGAGTTGGTGGAACTTGGGAATTACTCTATCAGGGCATTAAGGATGATCAATTTCTTTTCTTCCGGGTTATTACTTGTTTTGGCGAGTCTTGCTGCTTTAAGTAGACCAGGGAATTCTTGAAGTAGGACTTTAATTTCTTTAAGGGCTTCCATCAGATATTTCATTTCAGTAAGGTCCAAATTGGGGGAATCTTCATTAGTTGTCCTGGGCTTAGTTATTACAGGGGGTCTGTTTGATTCAGGAACTCGTTGTTGGGTACTTTCAGTTGGGTTGTTTCTTGGAGCCTGTTTTCTGGTTATTTCTGCATAAGAGGGTCTATTGAGTCTGTAGGTGAGCTTGGGATATTTGATACATCCTTTCCATGAGGCGAGATGTCCTAACTCATTACAGTTGATGCATTTAGGTTCATGTACTTTTTCTTTAATATGACAATTTCTTGTAGTATGGGCACCGCCGCATTTAACACATTTCGGGGCAATTTTACAGTACTTGGAGGAGTGAAAAAATCCAGAGCAGTTAAAACACATGGTAGCAGTTGGTTTCTTTCTGTAAGTCTCAACTTTAATTTTTAGGTGCAAGAGGTTGGATTCATTAAAGATGTTTTTGGCGTTAGTAGTTTTCTTGACATCAATTAAAAAGATGGGATGGAGGGTCTTCATTTTGTAATTTTTAAGTTGGGCTATTCTTTCTATTTCATAATTCTTTTCGGAAAGTGCGGTTTTAATTTCATCTATTGCTGTTGTTCCAGGGAGACCTTTAATGATGACTTTAAGTGGTCTGCAATCAGGGCTCTCGGAAAGGACATACTGCTCTCCTGCGTCATCAAGGAATTTGATGATTTCTGCTCTCTGTATCTCTGACTCAGGGGTGATTGCAATCATGTTATTAGTGAACTTGTTAATAGTTCCTGGAAACTCCTTATGGATCTGCTGTAGAGTGATGTTGTAATGGCTTGTGAGTTGTAGATTAATGGCAGGGATGATTTTCTTTTCCTTCATTTCTTCAGATTGTTGTTGCAGGGTAGAGAATCTATTTTCGGTTTTGACTGGGGAGGAAACTTCGTCTATCTGTTTCTGTTTTGCCGATTTTTTAGGAGAAACAAATTGAAAGCCTTCCGGGTCTGCCGATCTTTTGATGGGGACATCTTGGGCTTCAACATCCATGTGATTGTCGGTGGTAGTGGTAAAGGTAGGTAATACGTGGGGTGCAGGTCCCTGTACGCTTTTTACGGATGCCATCGAACTATTAGAATTTGTTCTAGTAAGTCTGGGTGTAATACTGCTACTACTTCTATAGCTAGTAGGGTAGGAGGTGCTGGGAGAGTTAGCGTTTTCGGAATCAATAAGGGCTAAGGCCCGATGAAGCTCTTTCGTAAATAAAGCATGCTTGGAGCTCGACACATTGCGTCTGCTCTCCTCCATGGCTGAGAGCTGAATAAAATGTGTGCTCAATAACCTGGATCCTAAGTTTCAGTTAAATAGTATCTGCGATCAGCCAATAATAACCTCTTCTCTCAATCATAACCACGCCTCCCAGTTGCAACTTCACTGTGCAGACCTTCAGTCAGCGTCAGTCTACCCACAACAGCGGTCCTGTGAACTACTGCCGAGAACGGAGATAGCTCATTCGAGCGGGTACTCCGTAAATTTTTTCCCGTAATTACGTAAAAGTGTTGCTTAGAAATTAGATGAGAATTTTGATATTTCTTTTATCCTGCGGCTCACAAGACTTATAAAATAACTACTTTTTTTTACAGCAAGTGATTATGGAACGAAAAGTGCTATTACAAAATAGCTTTTAGAACTAAATTTGAAACATTTATTAAATTAAAAGAAATAATTGCTAGGAAATAAAATAAAAATCTTTTTCCTTATTTTGTAATTATGCAATAATGATTTTTTGAGCGATAATACATTTAGACATTATTGAGAAAAAGAAAAAAACTTAAATATTTATATTAAATTGAAAAATTCCTAAAATGTGTACTACTTATTAAAATAAGGAAACAAATATGAAAAGCCATTCAAGAGAACATTATTTTATAAAAACCGTAATTACTGGCCATATTTAGTTGCTTCTATGCATTGATATATATTTTTTAGCAATGTTATATTGTTACAAACCTGTATTTTTGCTTTCCTGCATGAATAGTGTCATCGTAAGAAATACCATTTTACGAAAGCCCTGTTGCGTGTTAATCTGTCGTGCCGAAACTGTCATCCCAGAGCTTGACTACGAATTTAGCGACTTAATGGAAAGTGCTGGAAACTTCAAGAATTTTCACGGTCAATTCAATAAAAACCGAGATGCGCCCTGATTGGCCAAGGAATTTCTCGGCGCGCTTTTCGGGAACTTTAAAGACCGGTAGTCTCAAACTGCGATTTGAGCGAATTGAGTTGAACGGGGAAATGGAATTGAACCGGAAGCCGAGCTGCAGTAGAAAATAAGTAATGAGTTTTTGAAAGGATAGCGAAGCAACGGGGGAGTGGCAACGTTCTGTGAAGTTCAAGCGAATGCTGAACTACTGTGTGCCGAGTCCTATTGTCTACTGTGAAAGCAGCGACGTTTAGCGAGCGGAGTAGCCAGTCATGTGGTAGGGAGTCAGCAGATAAAGCGAGAAGATGATGAGAAGTTCAACCGTTTGGAGAGACCGCAAGCGAAGCTCCGAGGATCCCATCTCCTGCTGGGTTTCTGCCTGGTCGTTTTATGCGCTGTAGTCGATTACTATTTGTGGTCTACTGTCCGCTATAGTGCTGTACTGTGTTCGTCTCGGCAGTACATATCTGATGTCTGTGTAATTGTCGTCTTTGTGCTCGTGTTCTTTGTGTAATTACGCAGTCGTTTTTGCTTTCTACTGAAGTCTGCCATTGTGTTTCCACACCATACAACAACCACAACACGAGAACTGATCGGTGATTTTTGTAACAATATCATATACTATGTACATATAGTATAAAGTGTGTGAGCATTATAATCTTTAGGTTTATTTTTAATAAAGATAAATGCGCATCTTGTGTTGGCACTCTACACAATAGACAATTTAACCTAGAGCTGTTCGACATGATACATGCATATTTTGGACGATGGGAGTATCCCCTTCGAAGCGACTTTTTTTTAAAAAAATTTTAATCACAAAGTATGCAACATTTTGCTGTTTTTACGAGATAGCTACTGCAAATATTAAAATAAAAAAAAAATTATATTGAAAAAAAAATCTTTTCAACGATATAATTTATCACGATTTAAGTTATAAATTGTTTTTTATTTTATTAAATGAAGTTTTAAAAACTGCATTTGGACTATTTTCTTACATTTATACAAAAGTACTCAAAAATCCAGAACGGATATTAAACGCATCACGAATCGTAATACAAGTACATAAGGATTATGCAAGAACATCATGGTTATTGACAAAAATTATCTCGAAAATGGTAAAAATAACAAGTAGTTTTTTTTTCTTCGTGAGGATTTAAATTATTATCGATATTAGAATAATGAAATGTGAGATTCAACTTATATAAGCACATGCTACTGGTATAATTTATTATTCTATAAATAGAATACAGTATAAGCGCCACTTACAATCATTATCTAACGTTAAATATAACATGCATTATAATTTTCATCTTCATCTTCATCTTCATTAAAAGGATTGTCGGAGCACCCGACCTTTAGAGAAAAGGTCTATCTCCTTAATGATGTGGCTTTTAAAGGCTATTGCTTTTGATATACTACCATGACTTAAGGATTTAACAGAGCGAATTTCAATTTGTTTCTGTAATTTTGGTGAAGCAACGTTCATGATTGGCTAAGAGTTTGTGACTTTGGCGGATAAGGCTTCCTATTGGCTAAAACTTGGGAGAGGGTGAGGGAGTACGCTGCCGAAAGCGTTCAGGGAAATTTTTAACTGTTGTTTCTGACAGGATGAAAATTTGTATAGAAAATTAATATCGGTAGATGGCGCCATGATCTTGAAAAGGGTAGTTTGAGTTAAAGAAGTGCACCTAAAAAGTTAAAGAATGACATTTTTGGGTCTTCTAATTTTGGGATCTGGGTTGTATTTGGGTATGTTTTTAATGGCCGAGTTATCAATATCATCTAGGTTTTTGAAAAAGGTAGTTGCAATCTTGTTGATAAAACTTTTAAGTGTTGGGTAGTTAATTGCGTGATGAATATCAGTGTTAGAGAAAAATCTTGGTGCTTTACAAATAATTTTGATGATATCATTTTGTTGCTGATAGATTATTTTAAGGTTGCTTTTAGCAGCGTACCCCCACACTGGGCAAGCATAAGCTAATACTGGACGCAAATAGGCTGTGTAAATAAGTAACTTATTATCCCTATTCATTTTTGAGTTCCTTGAGATTATGGGGAAGAATTTTCTTGTTAGCTCTCGGAACTTGTTTTTAATATAGATAAAGTGGGGCCTCCATGTAAGTTTTCTATCTAAAATAATTCCTAGGTATTTGACGTTCTGAGACCACGGTATAAATTCGTTATTAAATTTAAGTTGGGGGAAGTTTTTATTAATACTTGCTTTGTGGAACATTATTGCTTCAGTTTTATTTGCATTAGTGGCGATTTTCCATTGGGAGAACCAGCCTTCAAGTGTTTTAAGATGTCTATTTAGTGCAATTTGAATAAAGTTGGGGTTTTTATTTTTTGCTAAGATGGCCGTATCGTCGGCAAAGATACATAGCATGGTATTGAACTGCTTGGGTATATCGTTAATATAGATGGAAAATAGAATTGGACCGATTTTTGATCCCTGTGCTACCCCTGCTAGTATAATTTTTTCGGTAGAGAATTCGTTTTTGATTTTTACTTTAAATTTTCTGTTTTCGAGGTAGGATTTAATAAGTTGAATTAAGTAATTTGGAACATTATAGTTAATTAATTTAAAGATAAGACCATCTTGCCATACCCTATCAAAGGCCTTTTGAATGTCCAAGAGTACAGCCGCAGCTTTTTGTTTATTCATGAAGGCTTCTTCGAGGTATTCGGTTACTCTGTATAATTGGTGAGTGGTAGATAATTTTTTCCTAAAGCCAAACTGTTCAGGTATTAAGATGTTATTTTGGTCAAGATGGTTTGTAAGATTTTTAAGAATAATTTGCTCAGTTATTTTACTTAGGGATGATAGTAAGGAGATAGGTCTATAACTTTGCGGGTTGGTTGGGTCTTTGCCGGGTTTATGTATAGGAACAATTGTTGCTATTTTCCATCTATTTGGGAAATACCCAAAAATTAAGATTTTATAGATTAGGATTGTAAGTTCTATGATAATGTTATTTGGGAGATTTTTAAGCATTTTATTATTAATTCCGTCAACTCCTGGTGATTTATTGTTTTTAAGTTTTTTGATTGCTAAATTGATTGTGCTAGGTAATGGCGGTTCAGTTAATTCGTTAAGGGTGTTGTAATTGAATTTAAATTTGCTAACAGCTTCTTTGATCATTATTTCATTGGTGTAGTCTGTAGTTTCGTTGTCTTGGAATTGCTTTTCCAGACTATTAGCTATACATCCAGCTTTATCTTCGTCAGATAATTCCATTTTATTTGGTCCTTTAAGGTTTGGGATATTTTTGTGTTTTTTCTTGAAGGGTCTAACAAGATCCCAGATGGTTCCATCTTCCTCGTTAGCATTACTGATTTTTTCAATGAATCTATTTTGTTCTATTTTGTAATTTAATTTGTTAATTTCTTTATTAAGCTTATTTGAAATTCTTTTGAAGGTTGGGTCCCTGGTCGTTTGAAATTTCTTTCTGGCACAATTACGTTGCTTGGTAAGTGCTTTCAACCTTGGATCAAATTTAATGTTGCATTTGTTGATGGGGTTAGATGCGGTGATCTTGCTGTGATTAATTACTTCTTCAAGTTTGGTGACTGCTTTTTCAATTTCAATCTCAGAGTCAATATTGATGAAATTAAGGTTGTTTGTGTTAGCTAATTTTGTTTTAAATAGATTCCAGTTAATTTTAAATTTATTAGTTCTATTGGGAAGGGTGTAATTTATGAAGAAGTTAAGCATTACAGGATTGTGATCTGAACTTAATTCGGGTAGTGATATAATCTCGTATGGAAAAATGAAGTCCTTAGTGATTGTTAAGTCTATGGTGCTAGCTGATTGATAGCCAAATCTGGTGGGGTTATCGGGTGCCAAAATATCTATGCCTGCATTGGTACAAAATGAGTATAGAGCTTTACCTCTTGTGGTATTGTATTTGCAACCCCAATTTGTATGGTGTGCATTGAAGTCTCCTGAAATTATTTGGTTTGGGCTAATCTGAATTAAATTTTCGAGATCAAAGGTGAAGAGGTTTGGGTCAGTATTTGGGGGAATGTATATGGACGTGAAAGTAATCGGATCTTTGTTTTTAATATTTAGAACAACAACGCAAGCCTCAACATTGTAGAGGGTTGGTGGAATAAGTTCATAATGTGGTAAATGATTTTTGATTAGCACCGCTGTACCACCTGCAGCATGAGTATTTAAGTTGTTGTCATTTCGGTAGCTATAGTATGCAGCGTAATTAGCCAGAAAGATCTTTTTGAGTGGTCTCAGATGGGTTTCTTGTAACAGTATAATATCAGGGTTGTACTTATTTACGAACAGTCTGAACTCATTAATTTTGTTCGTGATCCCGTTTGCGTTCCAGTATATAATGCTGAGTTTATTAAGATTGAATTTAATTAGCCAGAGCTGTTAACAGGACTATCGAAGGCTATGTGAAGAAGCTGCAGTTTATCTGCTAGATTATTTGCATGTTTTAATTGTTTAAGTGCAGTGAAAAAGTTAGGGAACTCGTTTTTTAATTTATTGAGTTCTTGTACAATTTCCATAAAATCAGAAATGATATCCATACCTGGTAAGCCCGGCAGAATTGGTTTGTTTACGTTTTGAGGGCGAGAGTCGCTGGGAGTAGGCCCGTAATGTGCTGCCATCTTCTGGCCTTGTCCGTCGTTAAGGACTTGCGCAAAAGTTTTATTATTGTTTACTACAGAGTGCTCAGCATTAAAGGTTCTGTTATATGTTTTGTAGTAATTTTCTTTAATAGAGTTATTTGAGGGCAGCTTGGGGAAGGCTTCGCAACCCCTGTAGGATGCTACATGACCAGTTTTGTGGCAGTTTATGCAGTGAGGTTCAGGTATTTTTTCTTTGATAGTGCACTGGTTAGTTAGATGGTTTTTGCTACATTTCAAACAGCGAGGTTTCATTTCGCAGCAATCTGCTGTGTGGTGGAAGAGGTTACATTTAAAACATTGCTGTATGATTTTTCTTCCTCTGAATTGCTCAACTGTTACCTTGAGGTAGTTGATATGATCGATGGAAAATATTTTTGTTGCTTCTTTGGTGTTTTTAAGTTCGATGAGAAAAAAGGGTAAGGGTCGTTTAGTTCTGAGCTGGGTAAGTTGGGTGACTTTAGCTATGGGGAATCCGTAATATTGGATGAGGTAGTTTTTTAAGTCATCAGTGGAGTGTTCATGGGGCAGCCCTTTGATAACAGCTTTAATCGGTCTTTCATCTCTGGGTTTAATTATATAATAGTCATACCCTTGTGATTTGCAGTATTGAGAAATTTTGCTATGCTGCTCAGCGTTAGTGGCGAAGATTTTTACATACCCACTTGCAAGTTTATTATCCGTGGGTCCACAGACTTTTCTTATGTCGGTTAATATTTCGGCGTACTCCGTACAGTATTTCAACATTATGGGGGGGAGTCTTTTTGGGGGGGACTATTTGATTAGTTTGGTTGTCATCCTCGTTTTTATTTTCTAGGGGTGCATACTTATTAGAAATTTCTAATGTTTGCATGGTGAAATTTTTATTTTTAGCATTTTTGCGTTTGGGCGATTGGAAATTTTTTACTGGGGTTTCCATCTTATTACTATTTAATAAGCCACAACATTTAGGGAGAAGATCTAACTCACCGGTTAGTGCTCCAACTTGAACAAGGAGTTCTTCACGTCTTTGCGTTGTATTCTTGGGAGTCTTCCCATCCATTTTTTCGAGCGAGCTCAATAGCATTTATGAGACCCTCTTCCATGTCAGAATCATTTGCGCGTAAGCGTTTAGCACTTTCCTCCTCAGAATCGCTACCGCTCATGACGGAAGCTAGCTGAGCTGAACATGCATTAGAATTAAATTTTATACTATATATTATTTATAAGTGTACATTTTTATAGTGGTAATGCTTTTAATGTGATATTTGAGTTGGTGCAGCTAAAATAATTTGTCTATTTCTTCTCATGTTAGTAATCATGTTTCATCATGTTAGTAAATGAATTTTTTACCTCTTATTCATCTTGATAGTAATTGAAAAAAAAAATGCCAAATTCTGTATACTGAATTTGTCAAAATAGAAGGATTGGCTTTGAACTGTTTTGAAATATTCCGTCTGTTTTGTTCTCAATATTGATTGAATTAAAAAAATTTAATTTGTGTTAAATTATTATTATCCCCAAAAATTATTTTTCTCTTATTGCCTTTGCAGATGTTGTTAGTTGTTCTGTGTCTCGCAGCTGTTATTTATGTTGCTATGGCAGACGATAAACCTCATGCAAGGGTTGGAAAGCCTCTCTACTTTGAAAAAGTTACTGATTGCGATGGCAACACCCATTTCGAGCAACATGAAGGATGAGTCTTCAGATATCAAAGCAATGCTATTGAATTTTATGAAATATTCTGTCTGATCCTTCCAAAATTCTTTCAAAAATTTAAACACATAAAAGTGTGTGCAAAATTATTCCGCTTTGTAAAACCAATAACTGAGTACTAAAGAATAGGAACACCAAAACATGTAACTTACTAAAAAAATTATTTTTGGATTATAATAAAAAAATTATTTCTGAATTTGAATTTTTCATTTTTTTCATGGAAGTATTATCATATCAGAACATGAGGTTTTTGGAGTCAACAAAAATCCGTAAGTGAAAGACAAAAATTTTATTATCTGCACGAGCATCACAAAAAATCAGCTTTTAACGCATTATAACGCATTTTTGGAATAGAATTTACATAGCTCTGATTTTTTTAAAAAAATTAATGACTACAGCCAATAAAACCTAGAAAATGCCATTTTGAGCAAGCGATTATATGAAATGAAAGAAATGGGAAATGTAATATTTTTTTTAAACAATCAATGCGAGACAAAGTTTTTTTTTTTTTTGTATCGTTTGCAATACTGAAGTGACTCATTCGATGAAGCAATTAAAATGAATAAAAATATCATTTAACTTGCACGAACACGAGGTGCTTGATCGTTCAAGAAATGATGTTTTGACATGTTACAATGAATCCTTTTTTTATTCATTTTTTTTTCATTTAATTATATTTACTATATCACCATCTTAATCATTTTCATAACTTTCTGATTCAATCTCTTCAAATAATGAAGAGGGATATGCTGTCAGTATCAGGAAGAATTAATAAGGTAAATAATCGTTTAGAGCTTTAATTAACAGCGTATTAAAAATTACATATTAATTAAAGACTATTATTTCTTCATCATCAGTTTGTGGTTTGGAGGTTTTAAACTTGTGTTGTTGTTTTTCTTGTTGATTTAGTTTATTACTATCACAGACTACCCTTGTAATTTGATTGAATTATCCTAGTCTTTTATAAGAAGCGAAATATCTGAATTTTACTGAAAAATGTAAACACTTATTCGGTATGGAATGCTCAAACTTCAGGACGCATACCTTTTCAGAACATTGTTATGAATTGGTTTTTATCTCAAAATTAATGCTATGAATAATTTCCCTTTGGATTTATTAGAGAGCAAAGAACGTCCCAACGCTTTTACTCAGCTATTGTATTCAAATCTTCGAATACTTTCGAGTTCAAGTTCAATGATTGGGCTATCGGGACACCTGCCCGTATTTAAAGTTATCTGTTTTAACTTAGAAGCCTTCGCAGACCTTAGGATTCACAGAAACTACAATTTGCTAAAAATTTAACTTAAATATTTCTTCCCTCTGTGTCTCAATGGCTTACTCAACAATATATATATATTTTTTTAATTTCAAATTTTTATACACATATAACTCATATTATTTTAAAAGTGTTAAATCTCTTTGTTCATTGATCTTACAATTCCCTAATTTTTTGTCTATATTGTTATACATTTTTTGCAGTATTCAACTTATTAAACATGTTCATTCTATATTTTTATACGTGTAGGTAATATGCGTATCTGAAAGGGGAGAAAATTACAGTTCAATGCAAATAAATTTTAATATCAAATTTACAGTTCGCGTGGAACAATGCAATTGAAAAAGTGATGAGCGGTTCAAGAAAGTGAATGGCTTCACAGTAGAAATTCCTGAGTTGTCCGACGGATCCAGGTGCTCGCCAGACTCACAATGCTCAAACTTTGTCCAAAGCAATTTTTTGAGTTATATGATGCATAGTTATTTTGTTTGGCGATAATTCAACAGCAATTTCATAATTGGTAATCCCATAATTCTACCCTATAAGTTCTTTCAGAGCCGTTGTCATTGCTCAATTAGTTGCAAAATGTTCTGAAGCATGTCACGTTCCTGATGCAAATACGAATCCCTTCCTAACTATATCATCACTGGAATGCGTTGCCTCTTGCAAGTTACTGGAATGATACGTCATTCTGTGCGCACAGCTCTCTGTACACATCGTTCATGGAGTCCTTGTGTTGATCTGAAAGAAGCCATCACGCAACGAACTACAGAAAAAAATCCTCCAGAAACAAGAACGTTGATGTGAAACCATTAACTACAATATACCAGGAATACTATGCCACGCTATCTATCGGCTAATGCACTAACTCATTTTAACTGAGACACAGCGCCACTATAAATAGAGTTTCCTTTTCATTAGTATACCTTACATAGCACAAGAAAGAAATGTTTAAAAGAGGGTTAATTCACAAAAATGTTGACCATTGTTTGAACACTGAAGTCAAGACTTACATGTATTTACAATAATATTTCAAAGATTTTATTAAAATATAAACATGAAAAATTAAGCAGAATCTACTTATCTTGGTCATCAACAAGAAAAAAATCCAGAATAAAATAATAGTAATGATGATAATTATTTGCGTTTCATTTCAACAGTAAAAAGTATGTCTAGTATCATTTTTAGAATACTAGACATATTTTTAAAATTTACTTTTCAAAAAAAGATAAGTAACATGATTTATTTTTAGAAAAAAAATTTCTAACTATTCACGTTTTTTTCCAAGCCTTTTTTTAATTAACAAGCTTATATTTTAAATAGTGAACTTATCTTACTATAGGTTTGCAGTTTTATTACAATACTATAAATTTGGAAATAAGAAAAAATCTGATGGACAAGCTTATTAGCTATCAGAGCTATTTACTAATATTGTTCCGAAAGAGATCTTGCGACTTTTAAGACTAACCTTGCTTCAATAGATCGCAGATAAATAAAATGAGAAAATTCCAATTCTTTAAATAATATAGTTACCATCATACTAAAAGAAATAAATTTTCCTTACTTCTTACTCTTGAGTATATACAATATTCTTAACTTATCGTTTTAGAACAAAAAAGTCCATTCTCGTTTGGAATGCCAAATAATGTAGTTTAGAAATAAGTATTTTCATCTGTTTCCGACACGTACATTAATTTTTAAAAAGGGAAAGCATACGTACTTTATCTTTGTAACATTCTAACTTCCAACGCCATCTTTATTTGGAAAATTTCATTAAATTTAATACGCTTACTGTTTAAACTTCTTCCTTGTTTGAGTATAGGAGGGCTGGGAAAAATAATTTAATATAGAAGTAGTGGTAGAAATTATGTTATAACTATTCATGTCTTTTTTCTCTCTCATTAAATGCTATATTGCAATGAATAACTATTAATATTGTTTTAATACATTCTATTTATATATTTCACGATATTGTTTTTAGATAGTTATGAAAAACTAATGATGAATTTTAAAATTCATTTTCTATTAGTTATTTAGTAGAACCATTCAAACTATCGATTTAAGAGCAGCACGTCAATGCTGCCATTATAAAAAATTGATTCGTAGAAAGCTATCATTGCTTGCCAAGCATAAAATTGTAAGCTAAGGAAAAAGTTTTTTTTTTAATGTGCTAATGATTTGATTCCGTCAGATTAACATGGACACTCTGAGAATCTCCGGCATGAAGCATTCTTGTTTATTTAGGTTGATCATTAGTTCTAATAGAAATTTTGATTTATTGCATTGCAGTAAAGACTTTGGAATGAATACAATCAACATGAGCATGTAATTGAAAAAAGTTAAAGTGTAAAAGTTTGAAATGTTTTTTTTAAGGTGAACAGTTATATAGCAAACTTTTTCTGTTTCATCACTATTTTATCTATATACAGTAATATAAAGTTAGACTCATAATTCCATTTGCAATATTCTTCATCGAACTCGTGGCTATTATTTTATCAATTGAACTTGGGCTTCTTAGAAGCCCTGTTATTAAATTACATTAGGATGTTATTCTGATTATAATTGTATCATCTTACGAAACAGAAATAATATTTCAGTATATATTACTGAGCTAATTAAATTATTATTTATGATAAAGATGACTATTATCCTCATCCCTTGAAAAAGTTGCTGCTCTCCAAAATGCCATTACATTTCACGCAATTAAGATTGTCAAGTAAACTGTAAAATAGGAGAGCATTATTGATGTTGGAATTCTAAAAGTTGGATGCGTCTGGAACTAGGCCTATTTACAGTTGGTATGCATTACTGATATTGGAATTCACATAATTTTCGGCAAAACAACTATCATGTTAATCAGCAGTTCGTTCAGATTTTGAAAACTAATTTGCTGACGATTATATCAAGAAAATAAATTTCCCTTGCCTTAATTATCCTTCTTGACAATCTCTTGTGTATATAAAATGTTTATTCTTTGTAGTACAAGTGCTGTTAGTATATAAAGAAGAATGACTGTAGTAAAATGAGGGGTGGGAACGTCTTACGGAAGTTTTAGACTATATCATAAAATGTATTTACAGCTGCAATTACTAAAATTCGGCAAATTTATGAAGCTGCAAAATATTATCAAAAATTCTCGAAGGAAAACTCGCTTTATCACAAAAATTTAGCTCAGATCAAGATGGTGAAATTATGCATTTAACACAAAATGTGATAATTTTTTTTCTTGGCAAGTTAATAAATATTTTTGGTCAAAACTTTTTTTAAATATTAGCTCCAAAATAGGATTTTATCTTCCATTTTTATTTGGTAGCTCGCACATTAGGGGAAAAAAACAGACAATGTTAATAATTTGTATTGCACTGATTCGATTCAATCAATATTTTTCAGTTTTATAAATAACGACATGATTTTTTTTTTTTTTAAAAAGGAACCACATTAAGCAAAGAAAAGAAAAAAAAAATGCCTTTTTGAATACATTATTTTGTCATCTTCAGTCGAATTGTAATTCCAGATGGTAATAAGAAAAAGACATTTATAAGGGATATTTTATATGCTTGAATTTCAAATGATTGAATCCAGCACAGAATTAATGGAAGATATGGTACAAATAAACATTGAAACGGACAGAAAAGAACTTTCTGGCACAGAGGTAGCTCGACTTCCTTGTGTTTTGGGAGTCCCGGTTCGGGTAGGTTGTTCTGTGCGCAATTTGTAAGATGTGTGACTGTGTCCCCCTGTAAAAAGGGGCTGTACAAGCGACTGAGATGAGTGTGTAGCTATAGTCGTACTCTTGGACCTAGTTGGCGCTACTTGAAACAAGAGACGCATTTCTTCGGCTTAAAATCTGCTGATTTATCAGTGGGGTCAAGTGCCATTAGTAACAAAGGAAATTTTCTCACTAAAGCTTTTTTCGGAAAAGAATGCTTAAATTAAACCCAACACTTTTTTCGTTTCATGCTTAATTCATGTCACTGTAATCATTTGTTGCGAAACAATTATTCTTTCATCGGACAGTATTTCCATTTTTAGGTGAATGATACACTTTTCACAAATACAATTTTAGCTATTTTAAAGGAAATGCCATAAACCTTCGATTCGTGGTCATATGACGAATTTACTTGAATCGGCTTGTTCATCTATTCTCAGTGTGTTCTCCAAATTTCATAATATCCCAAATTGGCGATGTATGGCTGACGTCTGTCTAATATGAATGTGCATATTTAAATTAAAGAGAATTTCCTAGAAAATCAGTATTCTAGAGACTCTTGCTCTGATATTAAAAAACTTTTTTGAAGAATTTCATTATGAATTTGATTCAAATTAAAAAACCACAACATATTTTAAATTAGTCGATGATAGTTACAATTTTGTTACTAATGAAACTTGGAATTTTAAAAATGTACCTTTCTGTGTTTCGAAAATATATTTTAAATGCACTCATGTCTTTAAATTAAGGTTAATGCAAGTTCAGGAAAAGAAAGTCAGAAGCAAAACAAATGTGATTTTTTTGTAAAGCCCATTTATTAAGCGTAACGAGCAAACAAGATGCTATATGTTTGATATCGGTAATAAAACTTGCGATTTTTTGCTACCTAAAGCAAATTACAAAAAAAAAAAAAAAAAAAAAAAATCACACGGTTGGTACCACAATTAATACATAGTATGTCTCCCATACAATGCAATACAGTCCGCACAACGCCAGCCATTCCAAGTATCAAATTATCGATTTGTTCTTGAAGAATATTACACCACTCATCAAGCAATGCTTTCCGAAGTTCCGGTAGGCATGTACGAGGTGGTTAGCGGGCTACAACTCGTCGACCAAGCCTGTCCCACACATACTCTACTGGATTCAAGTCCGGTGAGAATGCTGGCCAGTCCATACGGGTGCTATCCACCGATCGAATTAATAGGTTTACGATGTTTGCATGGTGATGATAGATGTTGTCATCCATAAAAACGAATTCTACGTCCATGGCGCCTCGAAACAAACGTGCGTGTTGTTCCAGAATGACGTCCAAATAGATTTGGCCTGCCATGGTTCGAATTTGAGCATGCAGATCAGTTCTGGAACCCAGAATAACTCCTCCTCAAACGCGCAACCCTGCACTATCGTAACAGTGTTGTTCTTTTGGCAGTAACAGCAAAATACCGGTCCTCATTCGACGTTGTAATTCGGAAGCGACCTGCGCTGTAACGTCTACTTGCATTACCATAAACTTGTTATCATTGCCAAAACCTGGAGATGACACTGTAAGCGATTCCAAGTTTCTAGAATATTTCCAGCTGGGTACGCCAGTCGGCTGATAATTCTACAACGTGAAAAATCCTCCAAATGTTTCCTTTGTGTTATAACTAAGTGGTTATTGCACTGAAAGACTTTTAAACACTTGCAAAATTTTTTGCCTACATTCCTTATAATCACTCTCATCATTGTGGTGTACTATTAGTGTCATCTGGTGGCTTCCTACGATTTGCAGATGATCTTTTGAAGATGTGTGTAGTCATTTTAAGAATGATATATGTATTTTAGAGTTTGATATCATTGTGACTCTCAATTATCCTTAATTTATGGAGATGAGTATATTTCATTCTAAAAAAATTAAGGATATCAGTACTTTTAAAATGGAAAACTAAAATCTATTATTATCCAAATTATTTCAAGTTTCTATGTTTCATTGTGAAATTTTCAGTGCTCTAATTTTAGATTTCAAGCAATTGGCAATCTGAAACAATCAGTATAGCCAAAAGGAAAATGCACAAATGATAGCAAGGTACTACTGCTGAATATATTTGTTAAAAATTCTTTAAAAAACTCGAAACACACGATTTCATTTTTTTATTGATTAAAAACAAAGTTAATATACTAAATATTTATTTTTATTATTTATGTTTATTAGTTATTAATTTATACTTGATAATCATAAGTATTATCATGTTATACGATAATATATTATCAATAGTCTTATAAATTTTATCAGCTATTTATTCCCTTCAACTTACTTCTAAGTGTTCCCACTGTGTGAATAAAAATAATTGATTAACTCAACATAAAGTTTATAAAAAAATTATTTTATTTTTATTAAAAACACTAAGTAAACAAAATTACAAAACTGATACACCAGCAAATGCTGGAAACAACCATACACAATTTGATTTTTACAAACATAAGATAAATCAAGCTAAAAAAAAGCAAATAATAAAAAAAGAGAAAAATTCCATAAGGTGCATAATTTTTTTTAATACAAAAAGCAATTATTTTGAGTAGAAGAAGGGAACTTTTCTTGTCTTTGGACAAGCTTTCAAAATAAGTACAGAGTTTTAAAAAAATGATTTTATAAAATATTAACATTTTATTAATATGGCAAAAAGTGAAGCTCATTTTAATTGAAACTCATAAATGTGCAAAGTATGCATAAAGCACTAGTTTTTTTTTCTCAAAATGTAATGATTTTCAACTTTTATTTAGTTTTTGGAAAATGTAAGTTCCTCAAGTGATCAATAATTGCATAATGAGAAGGGTAAATATCCATTTCTTTAATTATGTCTATCCATTTAACATCGGCTGCATCATCCCGAGCATCCAAAGAAATATTTTCTGTGTGTTGTCCACTGTCATCATGGAAATTTATTGCAGTAGTTTCAATCCAGGCATTATCTGTATTCCTAGGATCATCCACATATCCTCTGTAGACCTGAAGGAAAAAAATTGGGATGAGAAAATGTAATGTAAGTGTAATATGTAATGAGAGATGTAGGAAAAACTCAAATTGGCACTATGAGAAAAGCTACAGAATGAATCAGTATATGAACTTAATAAATTTTAGTTTACATAATAGTAACACATATACTGCAAGTGTGACTTTACTTAATAAGCATAATTTATCCCCGAATCTTATTCACAATCCAAAATAATTTTAAGAGAAACAATTTTTTTATAGAAATATGTATAAAATACAGCAATGTTTTCCACTGAAAAATTTTCAAACTTATAATAATGCAATTTATTATTTATAATGTATGCTTTTGTAACAAGAAATATTTCAAAAAAAATTTGTCTTTCGTTGCATTTCAACATTTTAATGAAAATGAAATACATCTTTATCATTAAATGAGTTTGCAGCAAGCATAGCATCTCAACACACAATGAAATATTCCATGCTTTCAGTGAATGGATGCCATTATTTTATTGGAAGGAGTAACTCTACAGAAACAACATCCTTTTTTTAACCAAATATCATCCTCAGCTCTTTTCTTTTACATAGAAAGTAGCACCATAACATCCTCTATAGTTATAGCTATGTTCTTCTATCAGTTCATTGAAGCCATTAATATTTACCTCTGGATGAAAAATCATGGTAAAAGATTAAATCTTGTTGACTAAGGCTTCAAAGCATTTACATAAATCTCTCAGAATCACAGTATTCAAAACTTCTTCCAGATAGATACAAAGGTTTTCTTCAAACAAGCACTCAGCACAGACTGACACAGGCCAGACCAGCATGTGACATTGCAGTGCCTTTTCGCCATTCAGTATGTGAAACATCACTCGTAATGCAAAATGCTGGATACATGAGGTTTGACTGTACTAAATTACAAAATATTGAATCTAAACTGAAAGCTGTTGAATTTAATATACATATTTTTATAGCTATAGAAGAAGGAAGATTTTTACATATACTCATTATTTACCAAAATTTATTTGGTGAAATTTTATTCCAAATTCTAATCATTTTATTTGCTTAATATTAAAATGAGATTCCATGGCAATAACAACCTTTTCATGACAATCTGAACTAAATTACAACTTTTAAAAGTTTTAAGCATAATAATGCAGGCATTGAAATAAATCCTATTTAAAACGAATGATTTAACTATTAAAAGATGCATTCTTTTACAGTTAAAGAAAAATATAAAGTACATGCCTTTAACCCAAAATATAGAAAGAAGTAAAGTGGTTATATATTATTCAAATAATAGTTAAGTATAACTCAAAGAAAGAAAATCTAACTGCAACATTAAAAACAAGAAACCTAATAATAAGGGTAACATCATGAATCATCATTTGTCAGAATAAAATATCCCTTGATATTTCAAATATAATCCTGCTATCTATAAACTTGACAAAAAATATTTTTAACATAATAAAATATTTTAACATGTAACAATTAATTTATATTATTTACCAATAGATAAACACATCATTAACTTTGTGGAGTTAAAACTAATTTATTTCTACAACTAATTTTAGCTTTGTAATCCACTATTGTGCATGTAATTAAAAAAAATTATAAATATCAGATTTTATAAAATATTGCAATATAAAAAATCCAATTAAAATTAACCAATGTAAATTTATTTAAAATCAGAATAGCTCCAAATTCTTTCAATTTTGTAATTTCTGAGCAGACAAGATATTTTTTAAACTTCCCCATTAGTTATAAATAATAATTAACTTATAAGTTTATATTTCCCATACATCTCTAAACAATTTCCAAAAAAATTATACAAAATGTATGCAAATAATACAAGAAGCAAATCAGAATAAAATAAATAAAATGATTTAAATTATCTGTAATACTTTAATTCAATAAAAATGACGCAATTAATGATAAAATATTTTCTGTATAAAAAAACATAACTGAGAATTTAAAAAAAAAAAAACATTAAATGAATTCCCATGAGACCTTCACAAAATCCTTTCTTATGGAAAATTTAAATATCTATGATATGCAAAATATTTATTAATTTTATTTATATAAATATGTAACCAAGAATTCACAATAAAATGATATGTACCTGTCTACCATTTTTGAAAAATTCTTTTAGAGCCATCTGCTTTTCATCTGATAACTTTTTAATATTTATAGCTTCTTCAAATAGTTCTCTCAAAACAGCAGAAGATGATGCTTCTTTAGGATCCACAAAGCCCTATGTGAATATATACCAAAATTTTAAAATAGAAAAATAAAGATGAATTTTATAGTTTCATTACATGAAATGACACGCATTCCATTTTGCATTGAACATTAACAAGAAATTATAAATATTTAAAATTCTCTCTATACAAAACAGATCTGACAATACATCAATATCCTTTTCAAATTATCTGAAAAACTGAGAGTGTTCTCCCTTTAATTTCCTATCTATTTTCAATTAAAGAAATCACCTATCGTAAAAAAAAATTATTATATAAATACATTTAAATAGTCTTGATTGGCATCCAAAAAAAACCACACTGAAAAAATTTGTTTATCTACTACATTATTTGTAATTCTTTCTATTTTTATACTTGCAGGTAACCATTTCAGAAACCTTATTCAAAGCAAAAATTGTAATGTGAAAATTCAAAAAATAACTTAAAATATAACATCAGTTTAATCTTTAATAACTTTTTTTTTGTAATTTCCATAATATTTCTAAAAAACTTTTAATTATTATCAATGTAAAATGCAAATAAATGTGATTAAATAAAAATGTGTGTTAATCGTTGTTAAATGTGAGTAGACACTTCTGAACAAACAAATAAAATAGGAAAAGAATTGTAACTCTTAAACATGAATGACAAGAAGTATTTTTCATGTCAAAAATATTTTGATAAATATGAAAAATTATATATTATGATTTATTTTAGGGTGAATAACACATAATGTATTTTGGTTTAATATATTACCCTGTTTTTGGATGTAGCCTAAAACTTTCCACATAGCATTAATTTTGAAAATAAGAAAGAAAGGAAAATAAATTAAATTTGTTTGATATAATACAAAACTTTAAGTCAGCTAGTTCGATCATATAAAATACCATTTGTATCATAGAATACCTTAGCCAATTTCTATTTGTCAGGTTACTCAATACTTTACGCCAGAAAAAGACATGATAGTAATAACTTTTATTCACAATTTTCCAGAAAATCACATATTTTTTTAATGGATTTTATTTGTCATTACTTTGTACTCTATTTTGAATTTATTTCCAAATTATAAAATCATAGCTTTCTTTTGTTGTTGAAAATGGATTCATAAAAAGGAAAAAGTAAGCCCTGATCAAATTCATTAAGAATTTAAGTTTTCATTTCCATATATACAAGAATAAGCATGCTGAGTGACTATCAATGAAATTATTCATTTAGACCAAGATTTGATACAAATCTAAAATTTGGATGAAAAAATCTAATGGTGAATATCATCTATTTAAGTTTAACAAATTAACATATTTTGTATAATAATCACATAGTAAAATCTAAGTCTATTCAGTTGTTCTATATCTTTTCATTTTAGAATATCTTGATCAGAGACATAATTCCATTACAGATTTTTAAAAAAGAATAAGAGTTTTAAAAATTAATTTCATCTTCTATTACTACAACAATTTCTTCATGTAAGTATTTTTTATTTAAAAATGTGATACAATAATATTTAACATAAAAAATATTTTCTTCAGATAAGTTTTTCCTTATTAAATGGAACTTTTATAAAAGCATGTATTTTAATTCTTAAATGTATATTAAAATACAAATTGTCTCATAGAAGTTTTGACTTAACAAAAAATAATAATGAAATAATTAAGCATTTTACAAAAGTATTTCTAAAATTACTTACAAATCTTAACTTAAATGAAATACAGAAAAAAAAAGGGGGTGGGGGAGGCTTTTATGGATCTCATGATTTTACATCCCACATGCATTTCATGAATAAAATGGATGAAGTCCAAAATCTGCACTTTTAATTTCTTAGCATGTTTCATAAATATATATTTTATGCCATAAGAATATTATTTCCAAACATAAAAAAGAATGTCATGATTTTTTAAAATATAGGAATATTATATGTTAAACATTAAAATGTTGACAGACAAATTATAAACTTTTAAACAGATAAACATTTTATCATCAGATTTGTACTTTCATGCAAAACCTTTGAACATAGATAGCAATAAAGATTTTATATATATATATATATATATATATATATATAATTCTCTTAAAAGAACTCGCAATGGACAAATTTAATTCCTTTCAATGCTACTCAAAATATGCTGCAGTTTTTCAAGTGATGATCTGAGTCTGAAATGAGTACTAACTCACACCAGGAATAGCCCATTTATTGCAATCCTTACGTAAGATAGCGATAAATTGTAGAATTGGAAGGCCACTTTCTGCATCAAGTTGCTTCACACCATTCAAATATTTCCATCTGAAGAAGCATTAAAAATATAAGTATCATTGTTATAATACAAGAAAGAATTTTTTCCATTTAACTATAATAATTCAGAATTTCAGAAAATTTTTAACTGACATGATGAATAAATTACTAGATATAATTGCTTAATTCAATGAATTTTGCACTAATTATTTTAAAAACATTTATACACATTTACAAGACATTTTGGAATCCATTGAGACATTTTTTAAAAATGCAGTTAAATTCCCTAAAATTAACTACTTTACACAAATATGTATGCGCACAAGTAACACAATGAGACATGAAAACAAAAAAACTGTTAACTTTAATATTATTGACAACTGCTTTATTTTTGAGGCAATGCTAATGATAAATAGTAAATAATAATTCTGAAAATTGTGCACAATCAACAAGATTGACCGACCAAAATTTAAAATATTATATATATATATATATATATATATATATATAGTAAGCTCACATTTTCCACAAAAGATATTTGAATTAAGGTTCTTGAACAGAATCAACAAGAGTCTTCAGAATATCTTTCATAAGATGGAATGAAAGGACCATTAACTCATATTTGCTGAGTTTTTACATTTTTTTTAATCCCTCATAATTTGTCCAAATGTCCTGAGTAAGTTTGTTATGTATTTTTTTAACCCCTTAACATTTGTTCCATGATCATGAAATAATCTCCATTACTTCCAATTTCTTTGTCTGGTATATCTTTATACATAATAATAGTGCAGCTTTGAAAGCCCAGTGGTGTAGTGGTAGTGCTTCGAACTCTCAATATAGGTCTGAGATTCAATCTTCGGGATAGGGATTCTTGATTTGGCCTTTCATTTCTTCAATGAGTCTACAAACTGATGCCCAAGCATGCTAGGGAACGAAACTCTGTAGTTCTATGTTAAGCTGACAATCTAACCATGACATATGCCTTACATTGTAAGGCCCTAAGTCAAGAAAGCAAATATGGACACTGTAGACATTGACCCTTATAGAACTGCCGTGTCATATAGTTTAATTTAATAGCATTACTTTAGAGCTTTTAGATTTTTTTCTGAAATATTTCATCCAAAATAAACCTTACGCTGACTTTCAATCAACACATTTTTCCACCATGTTTCTTTAATTTATGACAAATGAAATGGATAAACTACATGGAATTAAAACTTTGATGTGATATGTAATCTAATTCTGAAATTAATCCGTTTGCATCAGTCAGCTGATTCACCAAAGTGTGGCATCTATGTGATTGTGCAGATTAAAAGCTGAAATAAGTTATGCCTTACTAATGCTGAAACTATAGCTGAAGAGTAAACATATATCATTGTTCATGAATTAAATTTTAAAAAACTACTACAAGTATAATTTTAAAGCCATTTGTTTAAAGTTGTAACAAGCTGTTACTAACCTTGTATTACATCCTTTCATTCCATTATCTTATTGTAATTATAGAATATATAATAAGTATTAATACATTTCAATGGCAAAAAATGTGTATTATTTAACCCTTTAACATCTTTTTTATTACATTAAACTGCCTTCACTACATCTATTTTTATTACATATTTTTATATAGTAATAGTGTTACATTAAAGCTTTTTGATTTATAAAACAAATTTATCGCAAAAAGTTCAAAATGAAATTCTGTCTAAAGCTGAATTTCAACTAACAAGCCATTTTGCCACCTATATTTATAGATAATTTTTAAATACTTGTAGAAATATAAAAAAAGATTTTAGGAAAAGTTAAAAACTACATTTAACAAGTTTTAACTAGAACACAAAAAAAAGATGACACTGTACCAAAATGTTTATCTTGCTGAAGAGCTAACAAAGTAGCAGTAAAGGAAGGATGAATACTTTTATGCCACAACAGGTAGTGAAATCTGCAACCCTTTCTTATTAATACCTTAATATTTTTTATGGATTTTTTTAATCAACTCAACTTCTAAAAAACATTTTTCTTTACCTTCTATAATTCTTCTCCTATTTCTCTAACAATTAAAAATCAATGCAGTCAAAATATCTTTGTCACACCATTAAAGAAAAAATTTCAATAGACATTATACAGCCTACAGCCTAGGCTCTCAGAACACTCCTTAACTTACAAACAAAAACTTAAAATACATTAGTTTAAGAGGAAATAAAAGTCAACAAAAGAATTTTTAACAGTAATACCAAGTAAACTATAATAAATAAATACCAACTATAAAAACAGAAAGTAACTTTATACCGTGTAACTATTGCATCTCCAGCGTGGTTAGGTCCCCAACGACCTAATCTGCCTCGCCCTGAAAGACCAGTACGACCCACAGGATTCAAAGGACAGCCATCAATAACTTCGTATTTGATTGTTTCCTTTTGATCATAACTTCTTCTATCAATACCATCATCATCATCATTCCATTTAGGTTTGAATTTTGCACTGTAAAATAAAATTGGTAGAAAATGATTAATATTAATTAAATGCTTATCTTTAAAAATTTATAAAGTGTTTCTTAACAAAAACTGTCGGATTAAATATTTCATAAAAAAATTACAGCTTGCTTCAAAAAATAAAGAAGATAACATTAAAATGATTTTTAAGAGTAAAAACAAGAAGTTATTTGCAGTTATGAAATTTTTTTATTCAAATATGATTTAACAAAAAATTATTTATGATTCAAACTATTTATGATTATTTACTTTTCAAAATAGAACAAAGGAAGCATTTTACTTTATTTTAAAATATTAGAATATTTTGGAATTTACAATTGCATAAAATATAAACCAAGTTTTGCAATTCATCAATATGCATATAATTATTTTGTGACTTGTTTTTATTGTAATTGTCTTTCCAAAAATACATTTTCAAATCTCATTTAGGCTCTTTCATCCCCTCAGCAAACAAACAAAAAAAAAAAGACTACAAACTTTTTTAAAAAAATAAGCAAATAAATTATTAATGTTAAAAGTATGGATGGACTTAAATAAGATAAAAACACAAATGGCATATTCTATATGTCAGTGTGTTTGAAGGTTTAAATATTAAATTTTATTAAAAATTTTGTTCAATGCTATGCCTAGTAATTTCATTACATTAATAAAAATAAGTTTGACAGTACTCTAACTTAATTAAAATAAATATGTAAAAAAAAGCATTAAAATTTTTCTTAAAGCATAATCTTTTCATGGAGTGATCTATGTCCATGTTCTTAAAGGTTAATACATGATAAATTAGATTTTAAACAATTATCTAGTACAATTTAACAAAAATTTCTTAAGTTTAAAGATTTGTTTAAAATAATTTTGTTAAGAAGAATCAGAGAAAAGAGGGGATTTTAAAAATTTTACAATTCTCTAGTATTTTATAAAATCATAATTTAAAAAGCCCCAGTTTAATCTGTCATCTTACGAGAAATCAACTTAATGGCATAGAATAAATTAATTTTTAAACTTTTGAATTTATTGAATATATAGACTCAAAAGATACATAGAGTTTAACGGTTTTTGGAGCCTGGTCTAAAAAACCAGTTTTTTAAAGTAAATTTGCCACATTTGAAAACTGGTTTTTAAATTAAGAAAACCAGTTTCTGTAATATCTGGAAATTCCTCCTCTTCCCCTTAAAAAAACCCAATATTTTGAATTTTATCCATTGCAACCAATTTGTCTAGCAGCTGAAGACTTAGAGCAACGAGATACCAATTTATTAACAAGTGGAGATATATATGAATTTCTGTTAAATGAACTAAGAATTTAAATACTGAAATAAGTTTGAAATTATTATATGCTTTAGAATAATGAATTCAAGAAAAAAGACAAGTAGAATTAGCAATTCTTTTGCTGTATTTGTAAAATGCATGAAACATTTCTAGTTCAATAAAGAAATCTAGTGTACTTTCTTTAGCTTCAAAAATTGGAATTAAGTTGTCTGGAAGGATAGTAGAATAATTCCATTTCTTATGTGGAAACCAATTCTGATGAAGAACAAATTTAAAAATCTTTCAGGGTAATTCTTTTTTAAAAGAAGCCAAGGAAAAATCAATTCATAAGTTTCTTAAAGACCCTGAAGAAAAACTTATAAATCCAAAGACACTGAAAACTGAATTTTCCTTATTTGAGGCAATGGATAAAAGAATAAAAACAGATTTTTTACTTGATGCCATGAAAACTCTAAAACCAAGCTCAGCAGCTAGTGAATGTGTATTTTCAATTTCGAGCAATATTGTGTCCAAAATAATAACAACAGTTTTTTCTCCTATTTTCTTAGGAGAAATTAAAGTTAGTGAAAATAATATAAATATTATTTGAAATTTCTGTTTGATTTTTTGTTATTTTAAGTGATATGTACATGTAATCCTTCATTTTTCCCTATATTTGAACTTTGATATTGATTTCCTTTTTTGTCATTTTATATAAATAAAATATTTCTCTCTCTCTCTCTCTCTTTTGACAAAAAATTGAAAAACAAGTTTTTTTGGAAATGTTAAATTTAGAAACTGATTTTTTGAAAAGTTGGTTTTTGTATATATCCTAATACTACATTTTTTACAATGCTAAACAAAATATATAAGCAAAATAAGAGCTCAGGTAAGTTAAAACCTTTTTCTAAGTATATTATAACAAAAAAAATTAACAGTAAAAATTTTAAAATCACATTATAGCATAAGATTTTATTGATGGATTATTATTTGGTTAATTCAGAAATATTTATGAATTTAAAAAAAATTAGCAGAATTTGTATTAATGTCAGTTGCATTAGAGTACATACAAACTCCAAATTTGTAATATTGGTGTACCATTCTTTTGGAAAAATAGAGCCATATTTTGAGTCACAAGAATTTCAAACTAGTAATAAGAAAGCATTGTACCCATTCACTTTCTCAAACATAAAGTTAGAGAAGGTACAGTAATAATCAAAAAATTCAAACTCATTTTGAAAAGTCCCCATCTTTTACACCTCTGAATTGCAAGGAGGAAGAAGATGAAGGGGGAAAAATTTGGAAAGAGGTGTTTTGTGACAGAGATAACTCAAATTGTTTTGAGCTAAATGGATGAATTTGGTATATGGTCTTTACAAAAGATTTCTGCCAAATTTTGAACAAATTCTATTCAAAAGAATTCAGTCTATTTGTTCAGCTGTTTGAATAAAAATTAACACAATAATTACAAAACAAAAAAATAAATGGATAAAATTCAGTATATGGATCGAACATCTATTTGGTAGACATCAAATTTTAAGCCAAGATGTTTACTGTCTGCTGAATTATGCCTTCAAGAGTATGTAAATGCAATGACTTAAATATATCATCTTAAGTATGAAATTTGTGACTGCAAGAGTAATTTTGCACCAAAATTTTATTTCAATTTTAAGTGGAAGTTCAATATTAAATATTAAGAACATGACAGAGATTTACCATCAGGAACAACATGATAGATTCAGTAAAAATGCTAAAAGCACACCAAAAATGAATATTTCATAATACTAACACCATATCAATGTATTGTTAACCAATACCATGAAGACGTTCACCAGGATAACACTTTTATTAGAGAGTATGAAAAAAAGTTTTAGAGAAATCCCACCCACTGGTTTACAAATATGTTGATATAGTAAATTAGATAGATTCTTCCTAAAAATTAAGAAGTAGAAATTGTACTTTTTAGTAAGGTACTTTTAAGATCAGAATATATTCTCTAAAAAATATCAATTTCTACCAATAAAATATCTAAAATAATCATATATTGGCACTAATTTCAATTAATATAATAGAAATATAAAAAATGACTAATTGAAAAAAATTAAAAATATAATGATAAAATCTTCATAATTCTGGTATCTTCTTACACTTGATGTTATTGTTATAAACTAATGTCAAAAAGGATTCACAAAGTATTTGAAGAAAATGAAATTACTCGGTGATATCAGGATCAGCCCATGGTGCATTGCTTAGATGTGGAGCTGAATAATTTGGTGGAGCATATTCTGCCCATGGAACACTCCAAGATACTTTATCTTTTGGAACAACCATACGTTTTATAGGATAAACATCTGAATTCCTGCATACTGCATTCAGCTCTTCTGAAAATCAGTAAATTTTAATTATAGAAATCTAGCATGTAAAAATATATCAAACCATTTGTACTGAAATCCTTATTTATTTATATTGCAAAGATATATGGATAAGTCCTAATATTCTTACTAGGAAAAACTTTAAATCAATGTAGTAAGAAAAATGTTTTTTTAATTGAAATATACAATTAAAACATGTTTATTACAATTAAATAAAATTTATAATTTGAATGTCATATTTTATTTGTTTGAACTTGAGTAATTTAAAATAGCTCTAATTAAACAAAAGATTTGAAGTTAGCTTTTTTCAGTTGGTTTGAATGTATTAATATATATATGTGTGTGTGTGTTTGTGTGTGTGTGTGTGTGTACTTTTCTGTAAGCCAGGCACAAACAAAAAATCACCAAATATTGTAAAATTCCTTCACATTTCTTATAATGATTTTAAGGAAAAAAAGTTGCAAATAATGTAGAATTCCAACACATTTTTTTTGACAATTTTTTGCTTGCACCTGGTTAATGTAAATGAACCTTATATAT
>JAOUZG010032726.1:400333-431028 GCA_026289955.1 Argiope argentata | reverse complement strand
TATATATATATATATAAAGTGTGTGTATGTGAGAGAGAGAGAGAAGCTCAAACAATTAAGAGTACACCTTAATTTTACTTGATAAATTGGTGTTTCAATACAAGTAGCACATTACCAAGAAGTACAAACATGTTTCTATTTTTTATTTTTACATATAGCAAATTATTTAATGTAATTTTTTTAAAAAATAATCAATGAAAAACTTCTAAATTGAAAAGTTTATGAAGTATTTTAAATAAACATATGCAGATTTTTGCCTAAAAAAATTGAGACTATACCAAAGAAATATCTGTAATATCTTGCTAATACCAGTATTTAATTGCATGCCTTTTGGCTTTAAATGCTGCATTAAAGCTTTGAACAAGTTTTGGTGGTATCTTAAGATTGTTTAGCCTATTTTGGGTTTGGTTTTTAATTTTGTGCTTTTTAACCACTATTTTAAGTGAGGCCTACAACTATTTAATGCATTTATATTGAGGTACTGTGGTGGTAGGCGTAATTGATGTTTATAATGAAAAAGGCACTGCCTTTAGGCTGTACATATAATGTTTTTAGGGTTGCTGTCCTGCTGAAAAATAAAATTTCCATCTAATCCCAAATGTTTAGCACTTTAAATGTTTTCCCAAATGTTTAGCAAGTATATCTAAGTAGATCAAGTTGTTTATAATGTCATCTATCATAATGAAATTTCCTACACCAGATGAAGCCATACAACTCAAAATCATAGTAAAGTCTCCATCATGTTTAACTGTAGAATATAATTATTAAATTTCATATATTCAGTAATTGACTACCATCAATCTTCTCTTTTAATCTCTTAGCTCTAAAACTTTAATCCCTTCACTTGATTCAATAAGATCTTTTTGAGTATGGCATGGAAAAGGTAGAAACTGAGTTATTTATCAAAGAATTGCAATTCTTCATCAAAAATCTTAAGTATTTATTGTTTATTGAAAACCATCTTTCTTTAAAAACTGATATAAAGTAATGAAACAAACATCTCAGAGAAATTTTCTAAGAAATACTTTGTTATGTCAATCATTTTGCACAAATGATGCACTTAATTACCTGATATATAGAAATCTTTTTAAACTAATTTGTATAGTTCTGGTTTAGTAAACAAACTTCAAACAATTCTGTAAAAAAAAAAACTTTCATATTTTTCAAGGAAAATAATATTTATCCATGAAATTGCTTAATTCTAATATGATATGCAAGTATTTAATAATAAAGTCAAAATTGCAAGCAGCCAAATTCTAACATAACAAATATACTTTTGCTTATTAAATTATTCTATTAATAATTTATTAGCATGCTTACTTTAATCCACAATAATAAAAATTTAATAAAGGAAATGATGTTTTTTAAATTTTTATTTTGGTTTTATTATAACATATTCATTTTTTATTTTATTATAATATATTCTTAATACTTTAGAAATATAACTTTTGGCGATTGTAGTAAATTATAATATAAACATCGAATTTTGGGGCACATTTAAAATCTTCTGTTAAGTTTTTACCATAAATACTCCACTATAAGTCATAGAATAGTAGTAATAAATGTGAAAATTAAAAATTTCATACCAAAATTCCGAATTTTATTCATTTGATCTACGATATTATGATAAGGCAGAAACAAAGATATAGTAAAAAGAAATGTTCTCAATAATCAGTTTTTAACTCATTAATACCTCTTACGGCACAAGATAGAAATTGCCAAAATGATCCAATCATTTTCAACCACAAATGTTTTGTCTGATAAAGTTAAATCAAAAGGAAGAACGTCACTTTCATAAATCTTTGCAATACATTTCGGCGAATTTTTCCCCAGGAGGAAGGTTTCAATTGATTTCAAAACAAATACAATAACTATCGTTTCACTTCAGTGTTGTTAATTTCTATGCTTAACCATGGCATGCTTGTTTTCTTAATAGCTTTCAGAGAAACTTGTTTTTCCAAATAATAATTTGTAATTTATATTTAATTTCGGTTTCTTAAAAACTAATTATGTCGTTAAAATTCTTTTAAATATATTTATGTAACTAGATCTTTAAATTTCTATCAAATTTTGCATTCAAATCTTAATTTATACCATCAATATTTAGAAGACAAAACGAAACTTTTTAAATTTCTGTAATGAAGAAATCCGCAAATTATTTAAATCCGTACAAAGAAAATTGATACTGAACATGGCAAATTTACATAAGTAACAAGATAACCTTCACATCTGCTAGAAAAGAATTGAAAGTTAATTAATAATTTTAAGAATTCCTATACATTTAATTATAATTTATCTTCGATACAGAAATTATTGAACTATTTAAATTGAAATAAGTTTGCTACAGAATCCGCGACCGAATAGATTAAAACAGAAACTATCAGAGCAAAGGTCGGAATTGCACCTGCTGCTTGAGATATCAGAATGTCTATCACAATGTTGTCCAGACAGGGTTCCCGCATATTACTTCGACATATCAAGGATTACTCAACAGAATTAAAACTCTATACAGCTCTCCGGCCTTTTCATATTAACGTTTGCAAAATGAGTTCTGTGAGTAACAATTAGTAAAATGCCATCTCTTATCAGCATGCCCAATGCATGTGTTTTTTAATCGCCGGTTTCTAATATTCCACATAAATGAGTTTGGAATCTTGCATACGATTACATTAACGACTTATTTATTTGGAAATTTTTCATATAGTTTTTCTCCAATTCTTTTTATTTGTAGATTTAAGAACATTTTTACAAGACAAAAGTACGATCAATCTACCGAATAAAATTTATTTTAGTAATATTGTTAAGTTATATCAATGTTCTCTCTTTTTCCGTAGAAAGGAAGTTAAACTTTAAATCTCTGTTTTGCTTCAATAAATTGTATCACTACACCTTTTTTTAAATTTCTTATTTCTTTTTGTATTCCCTTATCGGGCGCCGAAATTTTTAGGCCAAAAAATGAAGAGTTGATTTGATATTTGAAGGGTGGATTTGTTTCCTAAAAACCTAAAAATAGTACGGTAATCAGACATGTTTGTAAGATCATACATCTTATCATTTTTAAATATATATATATTCATAATGTTACGTGATAAGTTTTGAATTTCTCTTTTTCGATTTTGTCAAAAGGGATAGATTATAAACGAGAGCTTAAATAAAAGCTGGGTAAAAGAATATGAATTTGAAAATGACTACTTTAAGCAAAGAAGAATAGATTGCCAGACCAAAAATAAATTATGCTATTTATATGTCTGAATGTTTAATCCTATATATCCAGCAGTGTAAATTCTTCATGTTTTAGAATGCTTTGTAATAATGAAACAAGTCAAATTCCAAAAGAAAATTTTATCATGAAGAACTACAGTGACAGATTTCTGAATAGGCAGTTATCTAGATAGTTAACCAGGAGGGGACTACAGACTGAATAATTAAGAATATGTTATGTTTGTGTTTACAAATCAATTTGTATAAAATACAAGTGTTAAAATACTAAGATAATATTGACATTTTTCAAAGTAAAATTAGTTATATTCTTAGTATTTCACTGTATTCACCTAATTATTGCAGTAATTACATAAAACAAATTTTTAAAAAAAATACCTGTATGCAAACATAGGTGTTGTGCAGTTATGAATTTTAATAATTAAATTTAAAAGGGCATATTTTCATGAATTATTTGAAATAAAAAATTAGCTTCTACTAGGTCATTTTTTAATGCATTGAAATGTTAAGACGATTAGCTTATTAAGAAAAGTTATCCAAGATATTCACTGGCTGGAAATGTATATGTTCTGCCACTGAGAATTGATATGTAAAGCAATCTTATTACAACTGATTGTTTATAAAGCTCATGAAATATGCTTTCTGAATACCAAATATATGTAATCAAGAAATTGTTTTCCTGTTCATATATTGTATAACTAAGCATAAACTAATAAGAATAATGTTTACATTATTATACATGGTTCCAACACACATAACTTTTTAACTTCAATTTAAGTTCAAAATACAATTTATTTATCAAATTTATCTTGTCTAATTGAGCGCAAAATAGGTCATTCTCTTTCATAATGAACTAAGTTACTATAAGTTAAGTTTTCTGGTTTAAATGTCTTTCTTCTAGTATGTACATTTCTCAAATATTCATTAACTTGTTTTGAGCTATATTTTATTGAATTTCTATTACTTTATATAAATGGATGATTATATTTTGAAAGAAAATCATTTATGTCTATTTTTATTTATTATTTATTTGAATCTCATTTTAGGGGAAAACAAGAAAGGAATATGACACTTTTGGTGAATTGAATGTTCCTGCTGATAAATATTATGGAGCTCAAACAATGCGATCCATGATGAATTTTAATATTGGAGGTGAATCAGAAAGAATGCCTGTAAGATTTACATTATATTTATATCAGAATATATTTTTATCTGTATATTATGAATTATTCATTCTTAGATGTCTTTGAAAAATATATTTTCCCAACCTCTTTATTTGATTAATTTTTCTTTATTTAATTGATTTTTATCATGATTCATACAATTATTCCATTACATGCAAAAAATGTACTACTTGAGGTTTTTGAAATATGTACATATTTTTAACTTTATTAAGGAATATATTAATATAGAATTAGAAACATCATTATTCAAGACGCCAAAATTTTCCTTGAACACAGTAATTTATAGACTGTATTTATAAATCATATTTGTATTTCCAATCGAAATTATGTTCTTAAATCTAAACACCCAGTTTTAAGAACATGATTTAACTTGATTTGCTGTTTTGTAATTGTTAACTGGTTGTTTTATCTGAATATAACTGCCTCAAATTTGGTGAAACAATTCTTGTATTTGATTCGGTGCCCTTTGATTTGTTCTGAAATTAATTCTGAAATGCAATTACCTGTTTATTTGTTCATGATTCACATTAAAAATATAAAATATTAACTTAATGTATCATGAATAACTTGATATAATCTTTAAGTTGATTCTTGAAGAATTTAAACTATAATCAATTAAGTTTTATTTTTGTGGTATGTTTTGTGGTAAAAAATACTTATCTGCTTTAACGTAGAATTTCATTTTTACTATCAAACAAATTTATTTGACAAAAAATGGACTTGGATCATGCTAAGATTTATGAAAGTTTTTCTTTATTTTCTAATAGAATTTTAAAAAAATACATTATGATTGTATAAATTTGCTCATTGATCTTCATATCCAACAGCTGAGATATATCAAAATTATTTGAGAAAATCATGATTTGGGATTCCAAATTTCTGATATCTAACATTTTTACACTTTAAGTTAACTTGTATATTGGTATTTTTTCATAATATTTTTGTAATAAAACTTCTAAAACTTGTTATATTGCAGTTATTTGTAGTTAGTCTTCCAAATGTCATTATTTGAGCTTTATGTGCAATATGGTTAATTTGAATTTCCCAAATTTTAACTCTTAAAGAGGGGAAAGGAGGAAATTAAGAGATAAATAGAGTTATTATCATTTCAAAATGTCGAAATAGTTTTATGTTCATTTGTAAAAATATCTATACCTTACACTACTAATTTCTACATTGGCAAGTTTTTGTGTAATATAAATAATAATAAAATATGTAATTTTTATTAACTGTAGGTTGCCATTTTTTATATAATTTTAAGTAAGGATATTTAGCAATAATAATAATATATATAATGATATTTTAATATCTTAATTTAAATTAATTTTCTAATTATCAATTTAATTTAGCCCATTGTAACTTCATTCTAAAATAATTCTCTTATTTCCTAATCCATTCCACTTGTTCTAGTTAATTAATTTAAAAGAAGCTGTGCAAAATTGTTGAATTAACTAAGGACAACAGGTTCCTATACTCAATGTGAAAGATGAAAATAGTCCAGCCAAGCACATTCCTTTAAAAAGATTTATGTGTTCCCTTTGCTTGTTATATTATATCTAATTTACTGTGTAAATACAGTCTTTAAATCATAAGTATTATACTGTGCTAAAATAAGAACACGCACTTATAGATCACCTACTATC
This sequence comes from Argiope argentata, assembly GCA_026289955.1. Classification (NCBI taxonomy): domain Eukaryota; kingdom Metazoa; phylum Arthropoda; class Arachnida; order Araneae; family Araneidae; genus Argiope; species Argiope argentata. The sequence goes on along the minus strand of JAOUZG010032726.1, from coordinate 424,982 downwards.
ACTGCTACTGATTTCAGTATTTTACATATAAAAATATGCATTTTTTCTTTTTAGTATTAGGTGGATTTTAAATAAAATTTTAAAAGACAAAACCTTTTCTTATCGCAACTTATATGCTCTCAAAATTTACCACTGTTTAGGGTTGAAAATCTGTCGTCCAATTACAAAAATAATAATATAGTACTTAAATTTAATATTAGTAGATTTGAATGCATAAATGTTTTAAATCAGATGAAAGTGCATAATAGGATTAGCTAAATATGATAATATGATTAATTAAATTTTCAGACCTTTAAAATTGCAGTTACCTTTTGTTCTTTCAGCCCTAGTTGTTAACCCATTGATTCAAAATTGCATTTTAATTTTCCTTTTATTTTGTTTTTACTATAATTCTTTATTTGCCCAAAAATTGTCTTTAAAAATATATATTTTTATTTTTAATAAAAATTATATTGTTTGAAATTTTGATGTCAAATTTTAGTTCAAATTTAGTTTTATTTTAAATATGAAAGATTAATTGAAAATCATTTTAAATATGCTTCGTTTATTAAAATAGCAACCTGTGATAAAAGCTTTTGGTATCCTAAAAAAAGCAGCTGCTCAAGTTAATAAAGAATTTGGTCTTGATCCTCGAGTGGCAGATGCAATTTGTCAAGCTGCAGATGAAGTAAGTTAATAAACTCAATGTTATTTTACTCAACATTAAATTTTTTGAATTAGTTTCTCTTTGATTGTATGATTTAAATGCAGCTTATGAATATTCTTGAAGAAACACATTTTAAAAATATTCTAATATAAACCTAATTTTATGAAGTCAGTAAAATAAAGGAGACATTAACAAAAATTTGTCATCTGTTTACAAAATATAAAATAAAAAATATTCTCAGTTGATGCAGGCATATTTCATAAAATAAAGCCAATATGCTTAAAATGTTATGAACATGAAATGTGATTTAGATAAAATGAATTTTTACCCTGACAACCTATGAAAGATAAAATATATTTCAAGAAGCCAGCAAAGTTAGAATTTTTTAACAAAGAAAATTAATATTATGACTTTTGCTAAATAATTTAGAATAGTTAAACTTATTTGGATGAATGTTCAATGCAGTGAAAAAAGATGTAAATATACAATAAGTAAAAACACCCACAAGCCGTTACTTTTAGAACATTAATAGAATATTTCATACCTATTAATGCACATTATCCAAAACACAGTCAATTTAAAATTTTTATATTCTGCTCAACAATCTTGTTTAAAAGTATGTGTTAGTGCATAAAAATTACTCATGTAGTTGAGAATTTAATTATTTTGTAACAGCAGGTGCAGAGTGAAAAAGACAGTGAAATAATCAAAGAATAATAATACAATTCATTTCAATGTTACAATATATTTACAAAGATTTTTTTTTTGTATTAAACCATATATTTAAATTTGAAGAATGATGGTGTGTTTATGTATAAAAAGTTCAGTCCATACACAGGTAATATCAATTATTGAAACATTTTTCTTACAAGGTCTGTCCAGCCCTTCTGTTGGTTTTTTCTTAATTTAAAATAATCTCTTAAGTAATTTTTCTGTTAACATGGCATACATTTAAAAAAATTGTCTTTCTCTGGATAAACACATTAAACTTTGAGCCTAGAATTCTCTGTGTAATATTGAACATTATTTTTTTCAAACTTTTTTATTAGTATTTTGATAATCTAAATAAAAAGTCTGCCTTTAGAAATTATATTTAATGCATATATTTAGCCTCTTATTTTTCATCTTTCTTGGAATTAATTTTGATAAATTTAGTGGAAATATAATATCGTAATAATAAAATGATTGTGATAAATATAGTAAGAATAAAATTATTGTGATATGACTTATTTAAATTTTAGAAGACTTTTTCAAATATTAATGAGACAGCAGATGATGAAAAACATAAGTCAGTCAAAAGTAATTAAATTTTTGTTTTAAACATTTATTATTACCATTCGTTTCATAAGATCACTGATTGTTGTTTCCCCTTATTATTTAAGGCAAATCCTTGCATTTAAGCAATTTAAAAGAAGAAGAACCTCTTCATTGAATTTGTACTGATACAGATGTTATAAGTAATCTGTAATTGTTAATTTGTGATTGCAGTACTTTTTTTTGCAGCTAATTTATTATTATTCTTTCCTTTTTCTCAAAAGAAAAATAAATCTTATTGAAAATAGTCACCACATCTTGTATTCCACCAACTTTCGTTATTTTTTCTATTAATGCTGTAATATATTGTATTTTTTAAATGATAGTTGAGCCCATCATTTTGAAAATCAACATCAGTATTATCATTGTTTTGTTTAATTATGGAACGAATCATATTAACCCTGCAGAACTGTCAGGGCATATATCTCCTTCTATTTTAAAATTACTATTGGAGTTAATGTATAATTTTTTGTACATATGGATTGTATAATGTTTTCTCAGCTGTAAAACCAAGATACTGCTCATAATTAATAAATTAATTGCTTCTACTTATTTTCCCAAAATAAACTTCTGTGTATTGAAATTTTTTGTTTTGTACTTTTTTTTTGACTTCTTTTACTTGTAGAACATATGCCTTTATAATAAATATTGATTAAATATAGTAAATATATAAATAGCATTTCATTATAGTTAATACATTCTTTTTTAAAAAAATCGTACGATTGTGTCCTATAGCCAAAAAATTGATTCTAGCTCATTATCTTTTTTAAAAGTTTATTTATCATAATTCCAAAAGTTTAGAATTTTTGGAAATGTCTCTTGCTTCAGTGTAACGGCCTGACCAGATTGAATACTATGTAAGAAAAATCATCCCCTTTTCTTCCCCTTTGAGGAAATGAAACAAATACACTAATATTTTAGCATGTCCTGTCAAAAGGATTTCTTGTATAAAGCGCATTTAATATTCTTAAATTCCTCCTTGCTATACTACTGCTTTAGCTTGTTGATTGTAAAGAAATTTATTCTATGGATGTTAAAATAAATGTCCCTATGGTTTTGTTTTAAACTTTATAAAAGATTGCCGCTTATAGACATGATTGTTTTAATATTTTGGCTATAAATTTTTCTTGGAAAAAATATCTTAAATTTTTTTTTAAAGAAAACAATCATTTTTATTTTCTGATTCTTATTGTTAACCTATGACTGCATTATTGTTAAAATCATAACTGCATATAAAATTCAGGTCTAAAATATTCCTACCTGAACAAGAGTTCCTTATTAAGTTGCATATTCGGATTTTCATTTTTGAACCATTCATACTCTGTATCTTCATTTTAAGACACATTTTCACTTTTCTGTATTTTTTGCTTTGGTAACAAATCATCATCCATAAATATTCTACATATTAATGAAATTTAAAAGGTAAAATAAAATTTTAAAATTTTTATTGGTAAACTTTTAATTTCTAGATAATGCAAGTGTGTGTGTGTGTGTGTGTGTGTGTGTGTGTGTGTGTGTGTGTGTGTGTGTGTGTGTGTGTGTGTGTGTGTGTGTGTGTGTGTGTGTGTGTGTGTGTGTGTGTGTGTGTGTGTGTGCTTTACTATATGTAAAAAAGAATACTTCGTTCATAAAAAATTGTTTCACGTTATTTTGTTACATTGTTGTTATTTTTTAAGAAAAAAAAACATACACTATCAAACTTTAATTTCACTTCAACATTAACATTACATTTTATGATAAAATATGATTATTACTTTAAATTAATTGGATGTTAATGTTTGAAATATGAAACATCATTGATTGTATGCATTTGTATTTAATTAAAAGATATTTTAATTGTCATAAATTGTTGCTTTTACTTATGATTTGATATTATTATCATATTGAATGTTCCAGTAAATTTAATATCTCTAGGTAATCAAACTGACAATTTTATGCTAATTTTCAGGTTATTGATGGTAAATTGAAGGATCACTTCCCATTAGTTATATGGCAAACAGGTTCTGGGACCCAAACTAACATGAATGTGAATGAAGTTATTGCTAATAGAGCAATTGAAATTCTGGGTGGACAGCTTGGAAGCAAAGATCCAGTTCATCCTAATGATCATGTAAACAAAAGCCAAGTAAGTTCTGTGTGATAATTAATACTTTCTTTCAAAATATAATCATCTTTAATGCTTTCTATTTTCTTAATTTGTTGCAATTTCATTAATGAAAGATCTTTTAAGTATAGAGTTATTCAATACTTTTGCTACCCTAATTGAAAAGTTTTTCATGGTCCTTTTTGTACTGTTTTTTTCATTTAATCAATGTTTATTAAAATAATTTTTGGTTATATATATATATATAGGAGTTTCTAAAACTTGGTAAGTTTCAGTTACCTAAGTAAGAATTCTTGGCTGAGTAATTATATGTGGTCATGAGAAGACTTAAGAATTCATACCTAATCTATTTGAAAACTTACATTAGATGCTTGTTTAATGTATTTACTAACAATAATTGAATTGTGTGAAATCAACTATATTTTTATTAAATGAAGGGAAAAAAGAAAGGTACCTCAGAGCTATCCAAAAAAAAAAAAAATGTTTGTAAGCAACAATTAAAAATAGGATTTAATTGTAACTTTATGATAATTATTTTTTGAAACTCACTGATATATATTTATATTTGTATTTAAAAAATAATTTGATGATGCTTTATTCCAGATTTTAAAATACCTATTTTGATATTCATTAGCAAATTTTCTTCTTCACATTCATCTTGATTGAGATCAGCAACATTTATTATTTGATTTTGCTTACAAAAAGCTCAAACATTTTTAAATTTTACAAAGAATCATTTTTCAATTATACTTCATCATTGTTTTGACTCATTTTAGGAAAGGTTTAATATATGTTAAGAACTTCAGTTGTATTAAAATTAAAATCGGTTCTTTTTATCCCTTTTAATTTGGTTATTCAATACTATACAACAGTTGTTCATGGCTTTTCAATAGATTTCTAGCCTGATATGCCTACTAGTTATCTGTTTAAACTATATAATATTTTCTAATCCATGCAAAAGAATGCAAATACCATCCCATTTAAAACATTACTCCCAGATATTTTCTTACTAGTTGGAAAGAAATTCTTTAAATATCAGTTATTGACTGACACAAAAATATTTTTTTTTCAGGTCTCTACTTCAAAACCATTAATATTAAAGTATGTAGTGATTACAAATGATGAAAATTTTTGCATTTGTCAGTATGAGTGAATTTTAATAGTATAAAATTAATAATAATATTAACCATAGTCACATTAAGTAGTGTTTATTGTACTAATTCTTATAAATTCTCCAAATATAAATTACAATGTATTAACAAGAATGAAGATAATGCAATTGATGATAAACTACTTTGTTTAGAAATTTTCTTTGTCACAAAATGATTTATTATGTATGAATGTAACAAATAATGAAATGTGTTATTAAATGCCAATTAATAATCAAGTACCAAGAAATTAATTTTAAATAAGGTAGATGGTTAGAAAAATATTTAAACATTAAGAATAGGTAGGCTTATTGGATTATTTAGAAAGCATGTATGATGGTGTAAGCATAATATGAACTGGTCCTAAATTTGCTATGTATATATCTGTTTCAAATAAGGGTAATACAACTGCATATCATATTCCATTGCTAAATAGAGGAATACAGATGTTTTTTAAACTACTTTTTCTTCATTTATGCAATACATGCATTGCATAAACTGAAAACATTTTTATGCTTGTGATGATTTGGAGAAGATACTGCTAAAATAATTAGGAATCAAAATAAAGATTATAAATGTTGTCTTATCTGAAAACTTTACAAATTCTTTATTTCTAATATAGCAATAAATGATGTGAAATTTATCATTTGTTGTTATTGTTCATCAAGTCAATTTATTGTTTTCTTAATCTTGACACATATACAGGGTGATTAACACTAAAGTTACCACGAGTGGGTCAAATGACCCGTTTCCAATGGCAATTCCAATGGATAGATGAATCGCCGGTAGGTTTAGTGTTAAGAAATAACAGCAGGTGTTTGGAGCCCTGTAGCATGTTATATACTGAATAAAATATAACAAAATGTGGTCACCATATACAATTTCAATTTATGAAGAAAAGAATTAATCCCAAAAAAATACCAATAGGGAAAATTCTGGCATTACAATCAAAAACTTCATTATGTAATTTGCATGTGTGATTACTTTGTGACAATATTGAGAACAAAAGGAAGAGTTGCTGGAATTTAAGTCATTATGCAAGAATTTGCGCATAGATTTTGTTGTCATTATGTAAAGGGACCTTATTAGTCAAACTGTTTTATCAATGGGATGAAAATTCCAGCTCTGGTCTTTGTGGATACTGGTAGTTAAAACAGCTTCATAGAGGACTGATGACCATAACTAACTTATGAAGAATGGTAGAAAGATTTGAAACAACAGGAATTCTTTATGTGCAACCAAGTGAAGGACTATTTCTGGTTGTTGGATTACTTGAAAGCTTGAAAAGCGTTGTTTATCAAAGACATGCTCCCGACATTCATTCTTTTAAAGACATGCTCCCGACATTCATTCTTAACATTCATTCTTTACATGTTGGACAAATAAATCCCAATATGCTGTGAGCTACCATCGAAAACCCCATAGGATTAATTACTGGAACATCAGGCTATTGGTCACCATGAGTCAACTTTACAATTTTCTATAATAAATATTTTTCTCTGGTATTTGGTGAGTTGTTATTTATTGTTTCTATTGGCAGTTGTGTATTCTTTTTATTCACATTATGCATTTGCAGCTCCAGGATTTTTCCCTTTTGGCTATTAATGGTACTCATTTTTTTTCCTTTATAAATCAAAATCACATACATTGTTGTGTATGGTGTCCAAATTTTTTTTTTCATCCAGTACATAACACACTACAGGACTCCAAAAACCTCCTGCTATTTCCTGAATAAAGAGGGAAAGTAATATTTTTATGTTAACCAATTTTTTTAAATATTTAGAAAATATTTCATTGAATCATTCTGTAGCTGTTGAAGATTAACTTATTTTATATTACTTGGAAAAGCTTCTTTATTTTAGAATGCTGGGAAATGAGGGAATTTTTACAATATTTTAAAAATGACAAAATAGATTATTAGATTTAAAAACTGTTACCCAGAATTTTATTCATAACATTGTTAAAAATTCTGATATACTTATTTTTTAATAGTTATAGTTTTTAACATGATATTGATATTTCTTTGATCAAACATAAGAAAGTTATTTGGTAATTAAATATAGTTTAACTCAATGAATTATAAATATCCAGCACAACTGCCCTAAAATGACTGGGATTAAAAGTAAAAATAACTTTCTGTGTTTCAACTAGTATAGGCGAAATTCCTTTTGAAGACTTTCTACTTTCCACCCCGTTGAAGGGTCTGCCCATTAAGGCTTAGTTTAATTTAAAATATAGATTTCAATAAGTTTTTTCTGAGTCATATTGAATACACCTTAATTAAGGTAATTGTGAAATAAAATTAAATTTTTAAAGGGGTGTGGAATTAAAAAAAGTTATTTTTTTGCATTTCTTACACTACCACAAAATAAATTTTTTAAATGGAATTTTAAAATGATAACTTTATTTCAAAATGTAACTAATGTGTGATTTATGCTTGTCTAGAATTACTTAGTGTTAGAAAAACATATTGATTCCTTAGTTTAAAAAGTGGGGGGTTAGTTAAAAAATTCTCCAAAAATTCCTTAGTTTAAAAAATTCTCCAAATAAAGTTTTGTTCTCTAAATAGGATGCTGAGCATTAACAGTTTAAAATCATCTTAGTATTTCTTTAAGTAATCTATAAAAATTAATTTTACTAGTAGAATCAAAATTATAAAGAGGAAAAGTATTAAATCCTTAGAAACTCTACAGCTCTTAAATGGATGTTGATCAATCTATTACATATTGGTTGCTGTATAGGAAATAGAAGTAAAATAATGGCCTAGGTGATTAGAACAGAATTAAATTAGTCCAGTAAGACAAAGAAGTCTTTGTCATTTACTTATATAGCTTAATGAGACTTGTTTAATCAGAAATTGCATGATTTTGCTTTTTGTATAAATTTTACTTTTTTCCCATTTTTATTAAACATGATAACTTTTATTGGATGTAAATATATTCATTATTAATTACGATAAAACATTTAACACAGTTAATTTCATACAGATTTGTCAGCACTTATACTCTATTTTTCCAAAACAGTCTCTAAGTACTTTCACTGCTATAAACCAAATTTTGTGGATTTGTTTTATTACTGAACATATATTCATTTTTATGTAAGACTGCATTTCTGTGTTTAAAAATCTCAGTGTTTTTTTTTTTTTTTCATTTAATTCTATAAAAATTTAATACATTTGAGTGATAATTAATAACAAGTAAAATTTTATTTTTCAGAGTTCCAATGATACTTATCCTACAGCAATGCATATAGCTGTTGCTATGGAAGTTGATCTTATATTATTGCCAGCCTTAAGAAAGCTGCATGAGGCTTTGAAAAGCAAACAAAATGAATTTGCTGATATTGTTAAAATAGGAAGGACACATACACAAGTAAGCTATCTTTTTATTTAATTTATTTATCTCCTCAGTAAAAATGTTTATTTTATTATTTGAGTATAAACATTTTAATGTTCTTACAGCTTATGACTGTTCATTAAGATGCAATGGAAATTTTAAATTTCAACTAAATATTAAGTGACATGATATATTTGGGAATTTCAAGCTCCTATTTTGGTGAGGGTACAAATATTTTATTTTAATGCTGTAATTTTTTTTCCTGATTAAATTGAATTATTTTATATTCTCCAATCTGTTTATTGTTGGGTTTTAATAAAATTATTTTATTGTGACAAAGATAATCCAAGTGTTTTTTGTTGTTGGTATTGCATAATTTTTAAAATTCAAACTTCTTATATATTGTAATTGATGTTTGTATGTATTTCATAGTTACTTACAATCAACTTTTTCTTTGTTATAAAAAGTATTAATGCCTTTCTTATATTGTCTTCATAGAGTATAACTTAATATTATTTATTTATCATCACAAGATATTTGAAACTTTTATTTAAAAATGAAATGTCATTAATGTTCCATAGTTTTAATAATATAAATTATAACATTTCAATAACAGTTATGAGCCAATGTATTTTTTACAAATATAAATGTAAATTTTAAGAATTTTGTTTTAACTCTTAAATTTTACATTCAATATTATATTCATATGCATTACCTTGGATCATAGCTTTAATAATGTGATGATGGATTTTGAATTTTAAATATATGGTTAATACTTGAAAAATTGCTCTGCCATTTCAGTTTTGAAAAAGTTATCAAATACTCTCTTATGTTCCGACTAAAATAACAGAATTTTTATGGTATGTGTATAATTCTTGATTAATTTTATTTATTTATTTTGTATTCATTTCATAGATTTTTCTCTTATAGGGATACAGTAAAATTTTTCATTATTTATTTTATTTTTGCTTTTATATATAAAGTGCTCTAATTGTATTTTTTAATAAGTTTTGTTAGTGTTAAAGTGATGTATAGCAAAAGAATGTTTTTCAATCAAGAAAAGATATAATGTTTTAATATGAAATAAATTTTTATTTACTGATACTTGAAAAATTTTTTAAAAAATTGTTAAAATTTCAAATTTTGGATTTTTTCTTCAAATTAATTACTGATAATACTTTTTGTTTATATGTAATATAGAATATATCTTTAATTCCTAAAGTTTTTGTGTATCTGTCATTTATTTTATTTCTCTTTTAAACATTTTTCTTTTACTATGGAAGGGAAATATTCTTTACTATTAGAATTCTATTGTTTATTTTTTATTTCTCTAATCAGATTCCCTTATTTAAATTAAATACCTGTAAAACTTATTAAATATCTTAAACTGATTGTTCTTATCACAAGTAAGATAAATTATTTGAATTCAGAGGTTACTAAAATAATATTATTATATACTTTTTAGTGTTATTGTATAAAGATACTGCAAAAAATTAGCTTATCTAGTATTAGCCTATCTTTTCAATGAAAATTTTATCACAAAGGCATCTAATGTTTTTGTGTATAATTTAATAATGCTTCAGAGATAAATTATATGTTTTTGTTTCCATATACTTGATTTTCATGTAAATGTTTGCTATAAATTCCTGGACAAAAATGCTTTTTAGTTAGTAAGGGGAATAGGATAAAAAATTTAGCAATCTTTGTTCCAATGAAATTACTATACACAAGAATATAAAGAGTAAAAAATAAAACCTTTTGTTATTCTTGGATATGTTAATCATTTTTTTCCAGATTTCTGGAATGTAGTACAACTTTTCAACTCGTGGAGAGTGGTCAAAGTTCTTAAAATTTACATGTATAAATAACATATTTTTGCTCCTCTCCCGCTCTTTTTTTTATTTATTTGCTTTGATAAAACAAGAGTTTAAATTAAAAATTTCGGCAATTGTTCCTAAATTTCTCAGATAATAGCCAAAATCATTTATTAGATGATTAGAAAATTGAAAGAAATTCAGTAAGAATTTAACTTGATCCCCTTTCTTAATATTTGCCTGGTGTTTAAGGTAATTAATTTTAAGTTGCTTAAAAACATAAATTTTAGATTAAATTTAACTATAAAAAGTGTTCATATTCATTCTTTTATTGCCAATTGATGGTAGTTACTCTATTCTATTGCTGTTAACGACCATAATAAATTTTATAAATTCTTGTTTTATATAAATAAATAGAGATTAACTCTAATGTTTTTGTGAAAACATACAGTGCTATTTGTTTTATGGATCTTTTATAAACATTTTAAAAAAATAACATATATTTTTTAGGATGCTGTCCCCTTGTCTCTTGGTCAAGAATTTAGTGCTTATACAACCCAAATTGAATATGGTATTCAGAGAATTAAGGATACTCTTCCGAGGGTATATTACCTTGCTATAGGTACATCTTATTTTATATCATAAATTCACTACAGAAATTTAAATCTCTATGTTCTATTAATTATCATGACTTTCTGGAAAATTTTGAATAATTAAAATTTCGGTGATTTAACCCCATTTTCACCTATTTTTCTTTGCATATTAAAAAAATAATAATAATCTAAAATCTGAACCATATATATGCCCTTCAGACTTTTGAAGTTATTAATTTTAGTTTTTTAATTTATTTTTATTATTGTTATATTTAGATTAGATTTTATATTATCATGATTATTTAAGTTTGTTTTGTAAGGTTGGATATTTAATTTAAAACTGTTTATTATATATCGAACTGATTGTACTCTTTAATTCTTTTAAAAATTTATTATGATTATTTTTCCCCTCTCAAAATTTTAATCTGTTCATTTTTTTTAAAAAAAATCTTCATGTAATTTATTTTTTAAATTATTTTTATGAATTCTTATCTTTTTTTATATTTTTTTTAACTTTCTTTTTTATATTTTGTGTTTGATTCCAGGTGGCACAGCAGTTGGAACTGGTTTGAACACTAGGATTGGTTTTTCAGAAAAAGTAGCTGCTAAAGTTTCCGAATACACTGGTAATTAAGATCCGTATTCTCTATCAAAAATCAAAAATTTTCTTGCATCTATTATTATGTATGAAAGCTTGTGCTCAATTTAAGGAAATTTTGAGTATCTTGGAGTTATAAATGAATATGAAGAATTTTTAAAGATGTTGCCTTAATTTTTCTTTAATATTTATTTTTAATCTTTAATCTGATTTCTAAATATTTTTTGGTTGTGATATGTTGAGCCTAAGTTGGGTGGTCTAGCAACGTGGGTTTACTTATTAATTCATTTTAGCTATGAACTAATTTACATTCTCAGAAAGAGCATTACCAAAAATAATAAGTCTAATTTTTCATTGGAGAAAAAAAATTATTTGGGCAAGACGATATACCTTTTTAGAACATACTGAAATGAACAGCCTAATAAAAAGTTAAGTCTTAAGAATATTTTTCAGTTTTGGAATTTATTCCTTAATCTACCTTTTTTACAAAAGATTTGTTTAATGCAAAAGCTTTCCATTAATTCCCATGTTAATTGGGATTTAATTTTCCAGGTTTATGAACACAATTTTTTAAATTTATTTTAAGTATTTTTTTTTACTGTTTTTAATTTTATTTTCTAAATAAATTCTAATATGACATCAAAACGGATTAATAGACCAAAATTATTAAGAAAACTAGATGGAAACAGGGAAGTGATGGACTAAAAGATAAATTGTTATGCTGTTATGTATCTCCTTTTTCAAATTCATAACATGCCATTCTTTCCAGTTGAGGAAGGGGGAAAATCGAATATTTTATTATCAACTAGGACAATATTAATTTTTTAAATCAAACCTTAAAAGGCAAATTATTCTTACTTATTGGTGTTCTAGAATAATTGTAACACATTTTTTTCTCTTCTATTTAGGCTTGCCATTTGTATCTGCTCCAAATAAATTTGAAGCTCTTGCCGCTCATGATGCAATGGTTGAAATCTCTGGAGCTTTGAATGTAGTTGCTTGCAGTTTAATGAAGATTGCTAATGATATTCGATTTTTGGGGTCTGGGCCAAGATGTGGTTTGGGAGAACTCATTCTACCTGAAAATGAACCTGGAAGTAGTATTATGCCTGGTATGTTGAATTCGTTTTGTAGCACTGATAAAAGCAATTCAGTGTTCAGTTTACATAATTATTCATTTAAAAAAATTCTTATTTTTATTATTAAACATGCTTTTCTACTTTTTTATTATTACTATTATTGTAGCATACTATGGAAGTTTTATTAATAATAGAGATTGTAATGTTTACATTTCTATTATACGTAATTATTTAAAGCAATATATACACATCTAAATTTGACTTATAGCAATATTTTATTGCCAAAATTTCATATTCCCAAAATATAAATATTTTATTTATATTTTAATTATTTTGAAAGTTTCAGATTGGAAAGGAAATAAGTTGATTTCTTTAATACATTTCATCTTAGATTGAATGAAGATAATAAAAAATATTTGCTTTCTATTTTTGAAGCCATTTGTTGTCACTTTATGATAGATTTGTTTTATAATACATTATTCAAAAATTTATTTGTTTGCATTTCAAGAAAGTTCTGTTGTATTTTATAAATTATCATCAAAAATATTTTTAAAATATTTAATTTATAAAATTTTCTTCTAAGCATCTTAACGTAAAGATAGGGACACAGGAATTAAAATTAGTCTTTTATGTACTTAAATTAAACTAACCTTTTAGAAATTGTGTATTTATCTGTAGTTTCTGATATTGTGCCTTATATTTAAAATTTTTGTTTGCAGATAATGGCTTAAGAATTAGAGCATACATTAAATTCTGTTTTTAAATTATAATCATGATTCCTGCTTAACTTGGCACTAAAATCCAGGAACTATAATAATAAACAAGTACCTAAAATTATATGTATGATTGGGAAACTTTTTTTAAATAATAAACTCTTGATAATATGAATAGATAAACTTTTTATTTAAATAAATAATAGAATAAATTATTCAAGAAATTAAAAAAAATATGAAAAAATGCTTGTAATGCAAAAAACTGTATAATTTTCTTGCATAACATTTCTTTTGTGAATTGTATATTGAATAATGTTTGCTGATATGACTGGTTAGTAAAATTTTTCAGTTAGTTTTTAATTTGCTAATACTCAACAACTTAAATTCAACAAAGCATGTATAGTTTTATATGTTCTTAAAACAAGTAAAATTTCAAGAAAAAAATTAAAATGTTGCCTTATATAATTACAATTATATTTAATTATCATTTAAATAGAAATTTTATTAATTTTCAGCATGTTAGAAAATTGCAGTTCATTCAAAAAACATTTAAGCTGTTAAATCTATCTTAAGTGAATTAAATGCATGAGGTGAGATATTTTAAAATCTTTTTAATGTTTATTTCTAATTTTTAAATTGTTCAGATTTAAGAAAAAAACAGGATAAATATAATAAGCAAGACAAATCTTTGATTTAGTATATTTTTATTTCCCCAATAGCGAATGACATTATTATTATTCAGTGTGTTTATTATGTACCTGTGGCTGGCGGTATACATTTTCTTAAAAATATTATTACAAAATATGGTAAATTGAAAATAAGTTTATGATAATTGGATTATTCAACAAGAATAAAAACTTTTGTAAAAAAAATACATATGAAATTTTACACATTATTCATAGTCCAAAGAATTGCACTTTGAGTGAGTTATTTAAATGCTATTTTTGCTGAGAAGAACTTTCTTCTAATGGCAATGAAATACAACAAAACTACCCTCCTCCCCTATTCTGCAATAGCTGCTAGGATAAACTGAATGATTATTATCATTCTGTTAATACTATAGTGGAAACTATAGCTGAGTCCATCATTGACACTCAGTGCAATATTTCCTCAAAAATGAACAAAAATTTAGTGCAATGAATAAGAATTGAAAAGTAGAAAATCTTTTATGAGTCATTATACAAAATAATACATATGCTGTATAATAACTTTAAAAGGTGTTAAAAAAACAAAGAATTTCAAGATTGAACGTTTAAAAGATGGGTGTGGGCTTATAAACTTTTTTTTTATCAATTTGTAATTTTCATATTGTTAGTTGATTCAAATAACCTTACTATCATTCAAATGTTAGCACATTTTTATAACTTTCTTGAAACTTTTGCTTTAGCTATAACACTTTCCACATTTTAGGATATTTAAATGGATGGCATGATATATAAAGCTTTGAAGAAATTATTAAGACTGGACTAATTTTTAAACTTAAAAAAAGGATTATTATTCTAAAATGTTGTTCTTCTATTAAGTCACATTGGTGAATTTAAAATGTTTTTAGGAATAATTTTAGAGTTTTTAATTCCATGCAAGTATTGATATTCTTAAACATTATCCAAAGTATTTTTTTCTACCTCTTCAAAAATCAGTGTTTTATTTATTTATTTTTTTAAAAAATATAAATTTTATTAATAATATTTTGTGTAGTAGTATTTCATTCATTTTTATGAAAGTAATATTCTTTCAGGCAAAGTTAACCCTACTCAGTGTGAAGCCATAACAATGGTTGCTGCTCAGGTAATGGGAAACCATGTTGCCACCACAGTAGGGGGAAGTAATGGTCATTTTGAATTGAATGTATTCAAACCCATGATGGTGGCCAATGTTCTTCGCTCTATCCGTCTCATGGCTGACAGCTCTGTCTCATTTACAGACAATTGCGTGAAAGGCATTTTACCAAATAGGTAAGATATTTTTGAAATTGTCAAAAATAAACCTTTTTTTTCCTTGCAAATAAATTAAAAATTCATTGACTAGTGAAGGGTTATTGTAAACTTGTAGGGGGATGTGATACTCTAATTACATTTCATAAAGCCTAGCTTAGAACTAAAGAACAAGGATCTTTCACATGACATTTTGTTATGGTTTTTCAAGTAGAAAATTTGTGTAGGTTTTTACTCATTCCTCTATCTTTAAGTAATTAGGTAATTAATGTTTAAAGAAGCCAAATTGTATTGACTCTTTGTTTGACTGTCTTTTTGAATTTGAATGCTATGAACTCGAATAAATTTGCCTTTTATTAAAATTCTAATTACGAATTGAATTGCCCTCTACTCAGCGAAAATATAAATTTAATAAGAAAATAAAGACGACACAAAAAAAAGTTGTATATTCTTTTATTATAGTTTTAGAATTTTTTAAATCCATGCTTCTTAAAAATAAGGTTTGACTAACCTGCTTCTGCCAAAGCTAAATGTCTGTATACATGGTGAATTTTATTGATTTTGCTTTAAAAGGGTTTTTTCATTCTATACTATATGTAAGGTTAATGCATTACTAAAGTGTTAAAATATGCATTAATAAAGCATGTTTTAACACTGTGCTTCATTTAGCATTTTGAAAATATTTCATTTAAGAAATAAATTCCTTTAAAAGTAACGTAAAATAAAAATTAATATAACAACAATTTAATCTATTTTACATCATTATTTGTTTGATATGGGTAATTTATCTGTTTTAGGGCTTTTTGTGATAAAATTAATAAATTTTGTTTTAAAAGTGTTTTTTAAACATCATAATTTATAGATAAGACAGTTAAATCCTTTAGCCTAAGTTATCTGAATAGCAATTTTCGAAAATTCTTTATCCTTTTAGTGCTGAAATGCCTGATAACATCTTTTTTCCCACGCCTTTATCATTTGTTCTTCAGAATTTCACTTTCTAAACTTTTTTAACTGAATTTAAAATAAGGTCTCGTTCACTAATCAAATAGCTTTATTTGCATAGAAGATGAAGAAAAACAAAAATGTTAACAATTAACATATTGTGCTTTTACTACATTGTCAGTAACATTAATTAATTTTTTAATGGACAGATTGTCAGTTTTCTAATTATTACTAATTAATAATATAGAATTATTTTGAATTGAATTTTATGCTTTTTCTTTTTTGTAGAAATTTTATTTAAAAAATTGAGAAATATTTTATATTGCTTTTACTTATAATGTTCTTAAACACTTTTTCATCTTTCAGAGAACGAATTGAAAAACTGATGAATGAATCTCTGATGTTAGTGACTGCTCTTAATCCTCATATTGGATATGACAAAGCTGCCAAAATC
Organism: Argiope argentata; assembly: GCA_026289955.1. Taxonomy (NCBI): domain Eukaryota; kingdom Metazoa; phylum Arthropoda; class Arachnida; order Araneae; family Araneidae; genus Argiope; species Argiope argentata. The sequence continues at coordinate 408,308 of JAOUZG010032726.1, read as the reverse complement.
GCTAAGACTGCTCATAAAGAGGGAACAACGCTAAAAGAAGCAGCAATCAAGTTAGGGTATTTAACATCTGACCAATTTGATAAATGGGTTCAGCCTGGTGATATGTTGGGACCTAAGTAAAATGTTACAGCTTTTAGAAAATTGTTTTCACAATGCATTATGACTCACAGTCTTTTTATACTTATGAAGTGAGAATGCAAATTTGTATTGTTTCAACTGTAAAATAATAAAGCTGTATAATAAAGAATTGCTTTTCATAATCTTTTTATTTGTGACTTACATTCCAACAATTCTTTCCCTTGACTATTAATATAATATTTTACAAATGCAATGAAAATTTATCATTCAAGAAACTTATTATTGATTACATTAGGATTAATTATTAGGATTAGGATTATTTTATAAAAATAGATGGAAATCATATTTCTAATAATAATCTGCCTTTGTTTTTATAGATGAATTTTTTGAATTCTTAAAAAAGATTTTGGTTTATTTGTCATAATATAATTATAAATCAAAATTAATTTAATTTATATCCTTAACAAAATTTTCTCCTGTTTTCTATGGCATAGAACTGTAAGTCTGGGTGCCAGAGAAAAACATTATACTAAAGAGATCTGTTATAGAAATATAATTTAAATGCAAGCCATTTTAGTAATTTATACTCCATCAGTATTTATTATCCCAAATCAAAGTAGAAATAAATTATAAACTTTAATTGTAAACAGAACATTTAAATTTAATTTCTTATATTCTAATATATTTTAATGAATATAATTTTTTTAATATTATTTACATTGACTTTTACAGACTGATACAATTATGCACTCTCTTCATGCTCCTATAACCTCAAATTTTATTTAACAAAATCTGTGGTAACTCATGCTGTAATTGAAGGGATCGCTGAACTAATTATGTCCTTACCTTTGATTTTAACATAGAACGCTAATGCACATATCAGCCACATACCATTTTCATTTTTTAAAAAAATTAAAGAACAGTAATGCACATATCAAACACATACCACTTCCACTTTTAAAAAAATTAATTAATTTTGAATATTTTATTTTAGAAGCAATCATTTAATAAAATAAGTTATTTTCCTTAACTTGAAACAGGTATTTTTGGTGATTTTTTTTCTTCCTACATTCTTTACCCTCATCTAATGAATATTATATAACAATGTTGGTTCAATGAAAAAATAGAGGAGTGTCAGTTAAATAAATGCATATAATTATTTTTGTGTTTATTGTAAACAGCATTTTATGACATAATTTAAGTAGTCCTAATTGAAGGGGGTTTTTTATTACCATTATTGAGAATTACTTTAATTCTCAATAATGGTTTATTCACTTTCACTGTTAAAGTTAATTCACTGATATTTTGTTTCTTACTAAAAGATTTATAATTTTTGCCTGATGCTTGAATAACTCTTGATAAAGGAGTTAGCTGTTGAAATCAATGCACAAGCAGGATTTTTTTATTAATCTTAGAATTTTTAAATCTAAAATTGATTCAAATTCTTATCATACAAACTGCCATGCTAAAAAAAAGATGTTTATTAAAAAATTTATTTATCTGTGGATTTGTTGTACCATTTTAAAATAAGAATATTAACACTTTTTAGAAATTATAATTCTCACATTTAATTTTAAGTCACAGTTTTTCTAATTTTAAGTTTAGTAACTTAAAACTTTTATAAAACTCATGTAAATTGTAAAAAATGAATATGGGAGTATTAAATTTTCACATTGTTTTATATTTATTCCAATATTTGTAAATAAAAATTTCTAAAAAAAACATTTAGATTCTTAAATATATTTTAAATTTCACTATCATGATCAGCTATCTTAATAAAATTTTGAATATATCACTAATCATTTAAAGTGCCTTTTTTTTTCTCTACTTAAGGCATTTTAAATATTTTAGGATTGATTTAAGATAAAAAAGTTAATTTAGCTTATTTTCAAAAATTAATTTTAAATTGATTTTAAAATTGCTTATTTTCAAAAATTGATTTTTTAATTGATTTAAATTGATTAATTATCAAATCAAAATATTCCATTATGGTTCAAAATAAAAATTAAAAATCTAGCTTTTTGCTACATCAAAAAAATTTAGCTTCAGTTTATGCCAATCTTCTTTCCATATTTAGGTTTTAAAATCTAGCTTTCATTCATAAAAATCTAGCACACCATTATCTCAAATAACAATTTCCTCCTATTAATTCATTTAAATGTTAAAATCAAATAATATTATTTTAGTGTTAATTGATATTTGTGTAGGGTTTCTGAAGTTATTAAGAGATAATTTTAATCAGATATAAAACTTACCTGGTTTTTAAAAATGGATGAATTATGGTGTGAGTATATGTCATATTGACTTAGAAAAAAAATTTCACCCCACTAACAGTTTTTAACTAAGAAAAGGATTGAAAATAAACATTACATTTGATCACTGAATAGAAATTACTGAATGAATAGTATCACCTTCTGCAAAATCCTATGGAGGAAATAAGCTGCATATGCTGGATCAAATTGCTAAAAGAAATGATACTGACCAAAGAGAATGATATTTAAATAAAGATCTGTTGCTTATTAGGAATGCTCCCATACCTGCATTCTTTTTTCCATCTTTACAGTTTTCACCTTCATAAAATGCTAGTAGAAATAGTATAAGTGAGTAGAATTATATTTTCCATGTCACTTTCTTGCTATTGAAGAGAGAAAGATGATTATTACTCATAATTTTGATATTCATTAGATTCTTCAATACCAAATTGCTGGTTTTTATTGGTTCTATATATTTAATAATTACACGACTTTGTATCGGTACAAGTGCAATTTCATGTTAAGTTCTGTTTATGACAGGAAGTCATAAACAGAACTTAACTTCCTGTTTATGATTCTGCCAAAGTTTCAGATGTAAAATCGATATTGTTTCAATTGTCTTATTTAATTTCTGTTTGTGTACAAGAATATTTTTTGTGATAACCAATCCCATAATATTACAGCACTATTAAAAAAAGAATTTGGCCAAAAATAATTGTACAACCGTTTAATTTATATTAGTGAGAGGACAATTTTTTTTAAATTTTGGAATGATATGAAATTTATTTTTATATTCTAATATTTTCAAAACTTATCTCTGAAAAATGCCCCAAATTTGTTTATTTTTTAAATTGAAATTCTAATTAAATTTTTCAAAAAAAAATCGTTCCGAGGCACACATTTCCATAACCTAAGATGCATATACATGTCAAATATCGTAGTTATAAGTTAAACGATCTGGTATGTAGGACTCCAACACACTCACAGATGCACACACATTCATCTTCATTATTAGCAGAGATGTGCTCATACATGTGCAATTCATATATTACTTTTAATACATTTAGTTCGGAGTGGAATATTGAGTGTGGGTGCCTCCTTAAGAATGTCTACCTCTTTTGTTGGCACATCAAAGTGTACGACAAATAATACACGCATGCGCACACATTTCTTAAGCATTTGGCCAGTATGCAAGAAATGTTTGTATAACTACTTTAATTAATTAATCTGCAATAATGTGATCTGACAAGATAACAGCCTTCTAAACGGGCACATCATCTAGTAGTAAAAATGAATAATTAATGATTAGTTAATATTTCATTACATTAAAAGAATAATTCCTGGCACTATAAATATTATTTTGATGATAATTTAATGTGTACACATATTAGGGTACTAGTATTTTATAATTTAAAACTGTGCCTATCTTACATGTTTATTTACTTGGCGACAAGATTAATAACATTATTTTGATATACCTATCTGCGTCACCCTCCGCCCCTTCTCTCGCTAATATCCATTTTCTTCTCTCCAGCGGCTACTTAAACGGAAGTTCACCCTTGCATCTAAGCCAGATGGTATGTCAACTATTCAGCGTCATCCTTATAGATGAAGGGGTACTTTTCTGTTAGCCGGACCCCCCCCCCCCAAAAAAAAAATGGCCAAATAAAGTAGAATTTCGCAAAATGAAATGTGGCGGAAAATTCCGTTGACTCATTTGTCATTTGCTTCGTTTGGTGACTGGGCTCGGGTTTGGTTCACAATCGACAACATTTGAGTCCGGCTAACGGATAAGTACCGATGAAAGAGAGAAAAATTGTTTTCTTGATTAGCAGCAACAAAAAACAAAACTTTCCACTAGTACTTAAAACTGTCATATTTTGAACACAGCTTTGGATTTGCAACTCCCATAAAATTTTCTTTCTAACACGATGACATGACTTATTTACAAAGTTATGATTGTACGCTTTTGAAATTGTCGTTTCTACATTTCTGTTTACCAATCTTAAAAAATGTAGATACTACAGGTGTTTTTTTCACCTGTAGAATCCATGTGTTTTAAGATTAGTTAAGATAATTACTCTCTAATAAAGAGGAATTTAGAAACATTTTTTCCATCCGATTGAAACAAAAATTACTATTGCAGTCCTAAAATTACATATCAGCTGGCGTCCTAGCACAGAGGTAGAGCGTCTTCCTCTCGGTCGGGGCGCCCCGGGTTCGAGTCCCGGACAGGGCATGGCTGTTTTTCTGTGTACTATCTTTAAGGTGTGTGACTGTGCCCCGCTGTAAAAAGGGATTGTGCAAGCGACTATGATGTGGAAGTAGCTAAATCGTACTCTTGGCCCTAGTTGGAGCTACTTGAAACAAGAGACGCTCATTCGGCTTAAAATCGTTGACAGCCGTCACCGCACTTAGCCATTGCAAGTGTCATTAATAATAACAACAACAACAAACTACCTACCACAATTGATATATTTATTGCTTCATTCTACCCCCTGCCCCTTGTAGAATTTGTCTTAGAATTTCATGGGTGTTTGAGTTAAATCTGTGTACTGAATTTTATGCCGGAGCCTTGGCACAGAGGTAGCGCGTCTTCCTCGTGATCTGGGCCTCCCGGGTTCGAGTCTCGGTTAGGGCATGGTTGTTCTATTTGTAGGGCGTGTGAATGTACCCCCCCCCCCCATAAAAAAGGGCTGTTCAAGCCACTGTGATGAGTGTGTAACTAAAGTCGTACTCTTGGCCCTAGTTGGCGCTACTTCAACATGAGACAATTATTTCAGCTTAAATTCGCTGATGCATCAGCAGTCTTGCCTATGGCAAGTGCCATTAGTAACAACAACAATAACTGAATTGTCATCTGGCTTCCTTCGCCTTGTAGTTAGTTACCTTGTTAACTTATTTTCGAACAACCGGGCAGATAGACTTTCTATAAACATTATTTCGCTTAAAAATTGTCAGAAATCTAAAACTTGGCTTAAAGTCCGTACATCAAATTTCTTCCGTCTAGCTCACAGCCTTTTTGAGTAATCGTGTACTTGGACAGACAGATATAACGGCAAAAACGCGTTTTCAATATTAAGAATATCTAAAGCGTCGAGATATATTCGTACATCCGGGCTTACAAACTTCCTCTGAATGGTATTTACTCAAAATTTAATACAAATTTACAATTTTGGTTTAACTCGCATATACCAAATTTCATCTGCTTAGGTCAAAAAAGGCTTTTGAGTTACCATGTTTACATACAAATAGGCAAACGTAATGCCCAAAATATGTTTTTCGAATTCAGAGGGGTTTACAGCGTCGAAACTTCTAGTGCGAATTTTTTGATGATTACTATACTTTCTCTATGATGATTGTAAGACTCGCCAACTTTGGCAACCCTTCTCACCTCATGTAGCAACCCTTTTTGCCGAAAGCGGCGAGAGAAGAGAGGCCAGTTCGAGAGTGAAGAGGCATCAGTCTGGGACTGAAGAAGAGAAAGATGATGGGATAGTTTTGTGTGTCTTTCATATTTTTGCTTTATGTGTGTGCCGTGTCCCGTATATACATGTAAATAAAAAGTTGGGAATAAAATTGGATGTGATCACTGTCTTTAGATTGGATGTCACATTAAAGAAACCCCAAGAAAAAATGGATTTTTTAATTGATGATAACGTGTCTGCTTTACAATGGAAAAAGGGGTGCAGTAGCTTCTGAGGGTATGAACCCGTGAACATTCGACGGCAAAATTCTGATTTCTAGCTCATACGGGGATGACAGACGCACACACTCGCTCCTACAGACCTTTTTTACAGGGAAGCATATTCACACACCTCACAGACACTACGCAAAATAACAACGATGCCCAAACTGAGACACGAACCCGGGACGCCCAAATCAGGAGGAAGATGCGCTACCTTTGTGCCAGAACACCGACATACTTCTCTTATACTAAATTAAAGTGGCAATTAAGCTGTGAGCTTTATGTGATGGAGTATCGATATTTGTTGTTCTGATTGTTTGTCTGGTAAATTGATATTTGAAGCATAGGTTTAAAATCTTTGCTAATAATAAAACTGGGTGTTTTAGCTTTACAGGGCATACCGAAAGCTTTAAAGCTATCATAGCTGAGACAAATATACTTTGGAAAGCGTGAATGTGCATCTCCGAGCCATTTTTCAAAAAAGTTAATTTTTATTTTTATTAATCAAAAATTAGCTGATATTTTGTTGGTTTTCTGTTGTAACTTCCGAATATATTATCGCATAACATTCAGTTTTACACCATTTAAAATTTAAAAAAATATCAATCTATTCAATGATACGAATCCAGTTGCAATAATTTTTTTTGTTTAAATTTATTTAATAGTTAAAATATATTTTATAAATGTAATTAATTTTGATATTTTATAAATATATTTTAACTTCTCCGTTTCATGAACGGGAGCATCATTTATTTATCTTCGAAGCTTTTTTTTTCTGCCAACTCATTATAAGATTTCGCCTAAAGCAGTTCGATATATATATATTTTTTTTTGTCTGTCCACAATTGCAGAAAGTTCGTCGTGACTATGCTTTAAAACAGATTTCACAATAACTGTACAGTTGAGACTCAAATTTCGAAAAAACTTTGGTTTTGAGAATCGCACAATGTATACATGTTTCAGTTCAACTTCACCACGCAACTTTCTGATGTGGATTTTAGAAGCAAACAACTTACTCTAGTCCCACTGCAACCTCCTTGCTCAAGTCACCGGTTTTGAAACAGATGTGGATTTGAGGAGCATTTATCTAGACAGTTTTAAAACAGGTATGGATTTTAGGGAAATGCAACTGACCCATGAACCATTTCAACCTCCCTGTGCATCTTACCGGTTTTGAAACAGGTGTGGTCACCCGTTTTAAAACAGGTTAGGATTCTAGGGCAATGTAACTTACCAGTGTTTCCTTTCAACCTCCTTGTGCAACTCATCGGTTTTGAAAAGGCGTTGATTTGAAAGGCATATTGCTTAACCTCCCATTTCAACCTCCCTGTGCAACTTTTCAGTTTTGAAACAGATGTGGATTTGAAGGTCATTCAATTTTTTGGTTCCCATTTCAAACTTTCCATGCAATTTATCGGTTTTGAAACGGATATGGATTTGAAAAGCGGGAAGTTTAGTCTTCCATTTCAATCTCTCCGTGCAACTTTTGCCAGTTTGAAACAGTTCTGAATTTGAAGGTTGTAGAATTTTTTCTTACTCATTTCAAAATTCCCTTACAAGTTACCGGTTTTGAAACGGGTAAGGATTTGAAAGGCGTGCAACTTAACCTCCTGTTTCTATCTCTCAGTGCAACCTTCCACTTTTGAAACAGATATGGATTTTATGGTCGTACAATTTTTTCGTACCCATTTCAAATAGCCCGTTCTACTAATCGGTTTTAAAAAGGCGATGGATTTGAAAGGCGTGAAATTTATCCTTCCCTCGCAAATTACCGTTTTTGAAACATATATGTATTTGAAGATTGTTGATTTTTTTTGTGCCCATTTCAAACTTCCTTTACAACTTACCTGTTTTGAAACAGATGTGAATTTGAAGTGGACGCGAGAAATTTGAAGTGCAACTTAGCCTCCCATTTCAACCTTCCCGAGCAACTTACTGTTTTTGAAACTTGTATGGA
>JAOUZG010032726.1:373149-400323 GCA_026289955.1 Argiope argentata | reverse complement strand
AACTTAACGGTTTTGAAACAGATGTGGATTTGAAGTGCAACTTAGCCGCCCATTTCAACCTCCCCGTGCAACTTACCATTTTGGAAAAGATGTGGATCTGTTTCAAAATTAGTGGGCAATTTTTTCGTGCCCATCGTGCAATTTTTTTCTTGCCCATTTTAAACTTTCCTCACAACTTACCGGTTTTGAAACGAGTGTGGATTTGAAAGGCAGGCAACTTATCCTCTCATTTCAACCACCGCGTGAAACTTACCAGTTTTGAAACAGGTAACTTACCTGTGTTCCTAATAGCAACATTTTTCGAAAAGGGATATTGAAAATTATCAATGTAACAAATGCCGGAATATTCATTAAAAGGATAGTAAAAATTATTCATGCATATACATAACTTTTTAAAATAAATTAATTTCGTTCTCTACTCTCTTTTTTTTTGTATTGTTTACTGAAGTTTTAAAAAACATTATAGTTTCGCAGCTCTTATTCAATTAAATATTGTAAATAACAATTTAATGATCATTTTCTTAGTTAATTTAATGCCGAAGTAATTTAGTATTGAAATCTCAAAAGAATCCATAAATTTTTATAAGGTTTCAAATTTTCTAAGGTAGTTTTCCCGACATTGAATAAGTCGTGACTACAGATACCAAGAATTATGGAACATTATGTAGCATATAAACGTCATCACTGTTTGCACACTGTCCTCGAAAAAAAATCCCAAGAAGTTCAACGGAATCGATATTGAAAGCGATATGCACGTTTCTTATATCAATACACATGGATATGGATTTTAGGTAATTGGTTTTCTTTGTTCTCGGGAATATTAAGTCAAGTATTAAAGCAGGCAGTTTTACTCGTCAGGAAGCTTCCATTTTTATATTTTCTTTTATTAAAATATCTTCTCTCCTTCTATTATAAAAATTATAGTAATCGTCAAAAAAATTTGAAGTCGAGATTTTGTTGAATCACCACATTTTAGACAATTAAATAATATAAACACTTTTTTTTTTTGAAAATGTCTGTCTGTCTGTTACTAAGATAATTCTTTGAGCAAGACGAAAGAAATTTGGTATGTGGTCTTAATTCCAAATTTGTGAATTTCAATCAAATTTCGAACATATTCTATTCCTCTGATTAGAATTTCTGTCTTTTCAAAAAACAAGTTAACCCATTAACTATGAAACGAATAGAGTTAGATGGATTAAATTTGGCTGAGAGATTTCTCATCTATATTGTAAACACCCATCAAATTTTGAGATAAATCTAACAAGTTGTTGCATGCCTGTAGGTCTGTATTTTGATGATTATATAAATTCAATAATTCGAAAACACTATGACTTAAATATATTAAATTTGGTGCTGCATTTTGACCTAAATAATTTAGTCATGACAAAAAAATTTGACATATGGTATGATTAAGGTTTAGTCATTTTTAAAAATTTCGAAATAAAATATGATTAAGATATAGTCATTTTTTTAAAAAATTGACATAAGGTATGAATAAGGTTTAGTCATTTTCAAAAATTTTGACGTAAGGTATGAATAAGGATTAGTCATTTTCAAAAATTTTGACAGATATAAATAAGGTTTATTCATTTTCAAAAATTTTGACATAAGGTATGAATAAGGTTTATTCATTTTCTGAAATTTCGACAAAAGATATGAATAAGATTTAATCATTTTCAAAAAAAATGACGTAAGGTATGATTAAGATTTAGTCCTTTTCAAAAATTTTAACATAAGATATGAATAAGGTTTAGTCATTTTCAAAAATGTTGACATAAAATATGAATAAGGTTTAGTCATTTAAAAAAATGACGTAAGGTATGATTAAGGTTTAGTCATTTTCAAACATTTTGATATTAGGAATGTATAAGGTTTATTCATTTTCAAAAATTTTAACATTAGATATGAATAAAGTTTAGTCATTTTCAAAAAAGTTGCCGTAAGGTATGAATAAGGTTTAGTCTTTTTCAAAAGAATTGACGTAAGGTATGAATAAGGTTTAGTCATTTTGAAGAAAATTGACGTAAGGTATGATTAAGGTTCAGACATTTTCAAAAATTTTGACAAAAGTATGACAAAAAAATTTCCATGTTAAATTTTAGTTCCAAAATTTTTGGTAAAAAACTCTTCTGAAACATAAATTCTTCTGTATTAGAAATCATGCGAGAAAGTTTGGAGGAGACCAATCCAGCTGGTTTAAATAACATATTTTCATAAGTAATTAAGATGCATTAATTCATACCTTTGACATTTTTAAGAATTTTTCCCCTCCAATATAATTTTCACCTCAGAAAAGTGCAAACGATTTTTTTTACCTCCAAAATTCTCACAAATCTGATTAATCAAAGTTGCAGACGATAATAATATAGTTTTAATCTCTCGATCGTGACCGAGAGCTCAGCCGACATACGCATTTTGTTCTGTGACTCGTGTTATTTGTACTTGTACAGGTGCATTCTAGGTATGGATCTTAGAGCGGGATCGCTGAAATCCACGAATTCTGAACGCGCATTTTGAGTCAGTCAGAAGAAAGGGACAGAGTTCGAACGAACATTTTTCCTTTTCATGTGTGCCGTTACATGATTCGTTTCGAATCAAATAATTTCATATTTAGTTTTGTATGGATATAATATAAAGAAGCATATCACTTTCAATGTAATGGAATGGGTATAATATAGGCCCTTTTTATGGAAGCAATAGAAGGTAAGTACGTAACTACTTTATTACAAAGAAATGAGTCACAGAAATTGGTATTTCTTATTGGTTCGTATATTGAAATCGCTGTAATATTTAAGCAGAAATTTTCCAAATGAAAAAAGCACGTTTTTTGAAACTTTTACGTATATAGTATTTAAAAAATCAATTTTCAAAAAATTCTTGAAAATTTGTGAGTTTTATAATATTTATATTGGTAATAATATAGTGGTTTACAATAATTCAATTCCTACTATTAGTTCACACTCACCCTATATATATTTATATATCTTATTCAAATTTCCAATTGATATTAAAATATTTTTTATTCATCCACTCAAGTTCAAATGCATTTTTTAAAACTTCCAGTGGATGACACTCGATATTAATTAATATTTTTCAAATATTAATTCATCAATAATAATTTAATTTAATTTTTAATACTTTAAATAGAGTTTTGATCGTTGAGCTCGATCGTTGAAATGCGAGTATTTCAGTATTTTTCGCGTGAAGGTGAAGAATGCGAGTTCAATTCTTGCGAAAATCAATAACTTTTTGATAAATTATTTATGTTAATTGCAGTTATTTAATAAAAAGTAACTAAAATAAAAAAAAATTCTTTATTGACCAAAGTATTAATTGACATATTTTTTTATATTTCTAGCTATTATTTAATACTAGACACCTCTAATGACTTATGACCTCTAAAATTTTCAATTAAATATTTTATATAACATAGTCTTAATGCAATCCTCAGCATTTTAAAGCTTCCAGTTTTATTAATCATACAACTGCTTAAAATAGGTTATAGTATGTATAGTATATAAGTATAGTATAATGTATAGTAGTCGATAAGTGTCTGTTGTAGTTTCTTATGGCACTTGCCATGGACAAGCTTGCAAAGGTAGACAGCGACTTAAGCCTAATCAGCGTCTCTTGTTTTGTAGTAGCGTCAATTAGGGTCAAGAGTATTACTTTTGCTTCTAACCCGTCACATTCGCTTGCACGGCCCCTTTTTACGGGGGAGCACATTCATACCCCTTACAGATAGAACACAGAAGAACAACCATGCCCGAAGCGGTACTCGAACGCGGGACGCCCAGATCACAGGGAAGACACGTCAGGAAGCCAGCCAAATAAGTGTCTAAATACTGATATCTTAATTATAGTTTCAATTGGTTATTTTTTTATGTAGATCTTGGGAAAATATTCAAACAAGTTGAAGAGAATCATAAAAACTTGAGAGGATTTTGTGAGAGAAAAAAAAAAGAATTATACATTTAAAATGTCGTTTAAATGAATGCTCTTTAAAAAAAGAATTTTTTGTGCTATTTTTATGCATTAAAGAGATCTTTTAATACAAAGATAAGATTTATTTAGTAATATTTTCCCCATATTACATTTAATCAACAATTAAATTTCAATAAATACGGAAGCTCTTTTTGATGAAAACAAATATGTTTTTTTAATGCAAAAACAGAAATAAAAGGAATCGAAGTCTAATGTGTATTATAGAATATTTTTACAGTTTATATGATATATCGAATTATTATTCTATAAAAATATCTCTGATTTATCATAACATTCAGTTTTCAGTTTTTTAAATTCAAGAGGATTAAATGACATAAATAGCAGTATTTTATTTTATTTCAGTCGCTAAATATAATTCTGAAGTCTAAATATAATTCTGAAGTTATACATTCCTTCGATTTTTAGAATCATGCTCAGCGAAAAAATTTGAAACTCCAACTTTTAAATAAAAAAAGTCTTTTGAAGCATCTGCTAACAAATATTACTGAGTCGTGGAAGTAAACATCATTATTTGAAGATAATAAAGAATTTTGTTACTTTAGACCAATCAGCTTTAGAAAAACTCTGTTTATTGATAAGTTTATTAAGTTCGAGACACTCAATAGATCTGTCTAAAATCGAACATTTTAATAAAAAGGTTGTATTTAGATTTTTATAATTCCAATCAGTTTTTTGTTGTTGAAGAAGAAGAAGAAGAAGTAGATTAGTGTCTGAAGAATATTTTATGAAATCGAACTCATATAGCCGAGAATCTGTATCAAAATAAAAATTCAGTAATTCATCGAACATTTACTGACCCAATTGCATAAAATATAATTAGTTATTTAGTCAAACAATCTAATCTAGGTCAAACGGTCATTTATTTTTATTTTTATTAGTTAACCGTATTAATTCCAATGACAAAATAATGCCACTGGAATTTTAATAAATTTGTAATTTAATTAAAATAAATTTATTAATTTTATAATGGAAAATTATTTACCGTATGACATTTTAGTTTAATGTTAATTAATTTCAATGCCTATCTTAAAATTTTCATTTAAAATATTTCAATTGTTAAAGATGAACATTTGCTTATAAAATAGCAAATGTTCTGATTATTTTTTTTATATAACTGTGGGTTTTGTGAAATCTTTGTACTCAAAATAGACACAATTTTATGCATATGCATGTATTAGCACTGGACAAAAACAATACATTAAAACTATAGCTAGGTTTAAATTACTTATAAAAGGCTTCTTGTTTATATGAAATTCTAAAAAGAAATCATACTAGTCTGCATAAGAAAAAGAAGATTCTATTATAAATAATTAAATATCTTAACGAAACAATGGATTTCTTTAACAATATACAATTATTTTTAAATCATATGCTTTAAACGTTTATAATTATTACTCTAAATATAGAATATTTTACATTTTCGCATTTATGTGCCTAAATAAAATAAAAGAAACTACAAATTTTATTCCAAAACTCTGTAGTGCAATAATACTTAAGAATTGATTCATCTACTTTTCTACTTTTATTATCATGTCAGAACGTGATGTTGTTTTTTGGATGAGCTTTTTGGCGTCAACAAAAATCCGTAGGCGAAAAATAAAAATTTTATTACCTGCACGAGAATTTCCAGAAATAAGCTTTTAATAGCGCGTTGCCATTACATTTACAAAGCTCTGATAAAAAAAAGTTAATGATTACAGAAAATAAAACCTGGAAAAATGTCATTTTGAGCGCGTGATTATATGAAATGAAATAAATAGGAAATTGATACTTTTTTGAACAATTAATGCGAGACAAAAAAATTTTATGATCACTTGCAATACTAAAATTAATAATTCAATAAAACAATTAAAATGAATAAATAATAATAATTTATTATCAAAATTATAATTATTATATATATATTAAAACGAATAAAAATGTAATTCAACTCGCACGAGCACGTGGTGCCTGGCCGTTCAAGAATACAATATAAACGCATTACAATATTAAAAAACTGTCATTTATTCTTCTGTTGGTAGTAGCTGATAAATAATGAAATAATATGTTAATAATAAAATGGGAATAATATATTAATAGCTGATTCATTTCATTAATATTTAATTAATTATGTAATATAAATAAACAGTGAATAACAGAAATTGCATTGTAAAATGTAAAAATTTCTGACGTAGCTCTTTAAAGAACGTGATCTAACATGATAATTTAAGAACATAATCTAATTTAAAGCACTAAAAATTATTTCAATTTCATGGAATTTGTCCGTTTTAGTTTCAAAAATTATTTTGAACAGTCATAAAATTTGTATTCACATTTCAATAAGTTTTTGACCAGCAAAAAAGTCAGCAAAGATGACTATTCAAAAATGTAGGTCTGGGAATGATATTGAGGAAGATGTTTCCAGAATTTTGATTTTATCAACACTTTATTATAGCATTTTGACAAGAAAGTTTCAATAGGTTTATCAATGATATCTTTTTTCGATGAAAATAATTTAGTGTTTAAATAGTCATTATTTTTATTTCATAACACTTAACATCAAAAGAAAATGCCCACAAGTAGATAATATTTCATTCGAATAAAAAAAACGCAAGTATCAACATGAATATTAATTACATCACAATCTTTTTTCATATGTCTTGCTTATGAAAAAAGATTTCTAATGCTTATGCTCAACCAAACGCGAGCTGATTGGCCATGGAAAGCGAATGACAAAACAGTCAAAGAAATTTTACATTATTTGGCAATTTTCCGTCAAATTTCATTTGGCGAAATTCTATATTATTAAACGATTTTTCGCTGCCACCCGGCTGGCGGAAAAGTACATGGGAAAAAAATGACAGCTTTGAATACGATTGATGAAACGTGAAAACGGTTCAATTTTCAAAACAACGAAGTATTATAGTGTTGGAAATGAAACAATAAAAAATATATTTGAAAAAATTTAGGGAAAAATTTGGATGACCATCAAATTAGTGTAATTTAAAAGGCAAGTTTTTGAATTTTAAATGACATAAAAATCAATTTTATGCTGTAACATTTTCAGAATTTAGGTTCGAAAAGTGTTGAGATTCACATAATTTTTAATAAATTAAATTTCTAATACAAATTTTTAAAATATCGCTCCGATAGGAACATTTTTATCCTCCAAATCTTATATGTGCCAAATTAGGTAGCTCTAGATCAATCGATTTGGCCTGAAAAGCGCCAACAATCACAGATAGAATAATTATTCTTAACAAATAAAATAAATTCTTTGTAAATATTTGAAATTAGAATAATTATTCTTAATAAATAAAATAAATTCTTTGTAAATATTTGAAATTAGTATAACTATTCTTAATTTATGAAACGAATACTACGAAAAATATCATGTACTAAATATATTAAATATACCTTTATTTTAGAAATTAATATTTCTTAAAGGATTATTTTCTTTTATATAACTATACATGGTTGTTTATAGAGCATGGTATTAAGATTTATGATGAAAATATAAGACTGATTTTCTTCATTTAGGCTGTTTATATGTTTTGAATTCTGAAAATATCGATTGTATTATCGCTTCGATGTTGTATGCGAGTCATTTTTTTTGAATTCTGATTGAGACACAAAACTAGAAAAGATTTTTTTTATTAATGAAATTTTCAATATAATATTTTGATATTCAAAATATTTTTTACTAATGGCCTAATGAATTTACTGAAAAAAATCTAGTTGTTTCTATTGTATACTTCTACAGTGTAATAATCAAAAGCTTTTTGACTACTAACGATAAAAATTCCTTAAAAATACTTTTTAAAAAATGACTTAATCGGTGTCGATTATATAAGCGTTAGAAACAATACCAAAACTTGAAAAAATAAAAGCTTTTTATTAATTGCTTGTGAATATAGATTTTGATTATATAGCATTCTAGTTCATAATTCATGTTCAAAGCCATTGCATATTCATTAAAAAAATACTACGTTTTCTTTTTATTACTGTCCAATATTTATGTATAAATAACATTAAAGATTATAATTATTGGTCTCTTTAATAAATAAAATTGCTTTCACTCCTTTCGATATAGCTTTTATATTCGTACTTGCCGCCTTTAGTGACCAGTTAGTTAGCCAGAATTTATTGATTTTTTTAGCTTGTTAAATGTTTATGGAACACTTTGTTAAGCCTAACCTTATTAGCGTGGGAAAAAGTCGTAATAAATTCTTACATATTTTGGTAGGGGAGAAGTGAAGATTTTTAGCTGGAAAATTAGTTTTTAATTATTATATAAAAATTTCAGCAAATTAATGATTACAAAATAAAAAAAAGTTATATGACAAAATAAAATCGATATTATAATGTCGCCGAAGCCAGATGGTTTAGTTTTAGTATGGGCTATCGAGGTTGTTACATGATTCTTTTCTTGTCATTGCAAAAATGAATAATAAAAACGAACAATTCGAAAACAAGATGTGAAATCCTATTGGCGTTTGTGGAATCCATAACTTTTAAAGCAGATGTAAAAATTTTATGGGAGAAAATGAAGTTTCGCGGTTATCGACTTGTTTACTTTTTCTTGCTCGTCATAGAGAAAGCGCAAGGATCTTCAAAAGATTCATTTTCAAAGTTTTAGTGAATAGGAACGTTTGAGAGTGTAGAGACAAATAATAATTTCAGAGCTCAACGAGCTAGACTTATAAAATTTATCATTTGATCCTGAACTTGAAATTCTTCGATTTCTCTAAAAACATCATCTATTCATAGTATAAAATGAAGTCTCCTGAAAGTTTGAACCACAAAAGCTCGAGAAATAGTAAATGGATATTGAAGCTATTTATACCATTTTGAAGAGCATTTATTGGGAAAAGTTTTTAGCCCATTAAAATCGCATCAAAATAAAAAGGAGAGTTTTATAATTGCGATTTTAACTTTACACATCTTTGTTTACGTCTGATTTTAAACAGCGATTCAAATATTATTACACTCAGAAGAAGGAAATCCAATCTTGGCGGAGTGCATTAAATGCCAAAAAAGCTTCCTTTGTTGAGTGAAAATGAAAATGTCAAAGGAAGAAAGGTTCGGTTAGCGAATACCAGAGAAATGATGTCCACACTAATTGAAGGAGAGTCTTCTTATGGGCGAAATAACCGTCTTTCTTCAAATCGCACTGCTATTGAATTCCGGAGACAGAATGAATCTCCCGATGAGCAAAATGATCGCTTGTGTTTTGTCTACAGACAAATCACATTTCCCCCCTTTGTAACAGTCTATGTGTTGCTGAACGCATGCTATAAATATTGCTTTGTAGCTATTTTTTGATAATCTCTAAATATATTTTCATGTTTGTTTGATGTTGCCTAACATGCCCATGTCATATCAGGGGGAGGTTAGACTTAAGTTTAAATTTAATTTTTCCTTTTGGATACTATGCCATAGGCAGCACCGTACGAGTACTGACTGCTAATATCTATATATATAAAACGCTTACATAGAAGCTAAAACCAGGCCGAATTTGTTAATCGCCATTCGGCAACACTTCGACTTCGCCCATGAATATAAACACTCGGTTAGATAAGATTTTCACGCAAACGCTATTCTTGCATTGGATTTTTTTAAAAAAAAATTAATAAAAAAATAACAGATAAAATTTTTACGATGAGTTTAAGTCTTGCCGTATCGATTTTAAAGCAAAACCGCCGAAAAAGAAAAAAAAAAACAGGTGTACTGAAAATGCTGACGAATCGTTCATAAGAAGATCCAGTCGCAATGAACGAGATAGGGTTAAACGCTCATGTGCACGGAACGAAGTTTCCGGACTACAGGAGCATAGTTGTGGAACTATGTCAGGACTCTATTCTTTTTGCCAAGCACGTTACTGGGGAGAAGAAGTAAATTCAAGAGGCACCTATGTAAAATGTTGCTATGATCAAAAAATTGTTTTGGAACATCCGTTGAGTCCCCCGGATATATTGAAAGACTTTCTGATCCGTGATTCAATCGAAGGAAAAAAAACTACCAGAAGCATACAAGAGAATATAATTCTGCTTTAGCTTTTTGTTCCGTGGCAGATCAAATTAAATCTTCTCCTGAAACAGGGCCATATTGCTATAGCATACGTGGTCAGATATGCTTCATGGTTTCTCCTTTATGCAGTGGTCATAACGATATTATGGTCAGTTATATGCGTTTGATAGCAGTGAAACCACTGAAAAACGCATAGAGAGAAATGAAGGATGTTTACTCTCTGTAATAGAAAGACCGGATTCTATGTTGAGAGCAATCAATCAATTTATTTATTGTTACCTGCAGATGATTCGTGTAATTCAAGAAAATCTGGTACTTATGTATTAGACCGTCGATATTTATCGCCAAATTTGAAGACGTCATCAATGAATTGATAAATCGCCATTGTTTTTAAAATTGTTCTAACCTTAACTGACGTCCACCGTTTTGTTGTTTTCGTTGACATCGACGGTTTATCGCTAAATTTAATTCCGTCTCCAATGAGTTACTAAACCGCTGGCGTCGACGGTTCATCGCCAAATTTGAATTCGTCGCCAATGAATTACTTATTAATTGGCCTCGACGGTTTATCGCCATATTTAAATCCGTCTCCAATGAGTTACTAAACTGTTGGCCTCGACGGTTTATCGCCATATTTAAATTCGTCTTCAATGAGTTACTAAACCGTTGGCGTCGACGGTTCATTGCCAAATTTGAATTCGTAGCTAATGAATTATTAGTTGGCCTCGACGGCTTATCGCCAAATTTAAATCCGTGTCCAAATAGATACTAAACCGTTGGCGTCGACGGTTTATCACCAAATTTAAATCCTTCGCCAATGAGTTACTAAATAGTTCACATCGACGGTTCATCGCCAAATTTGAATCTGTCGCCAATGAGTTACTAAATAGTTGGCGTCGACGGTCTAATACGTAAGTACCGAAAATACTGCTTCAAATATCAGGATGGAGAATAGAAATTTAGATAGACGTAGATATAACCAATTTATTACAAAAACAGAAAATGCAGCAATATTTGTTGGAGATAATGGTGAACATCTTGCTGAACGAGACATCTGTATTTATCCTGTAGGTGACAGCTGCAAAAATATTTCTCCATTAAACCTATGCTGTGATCCCATCATCTATGCCTCGCTGTTTTCAAGAGGAGAATTAGGTCGAAACATAAATACGGAACATTCTCAATGAGAAGTTATTTGTGTTCACAAAGAACTTTTCTAAAGCTTAATTATCGAATGCCTTTTTGCCTGACATTTTTTTTAAAAAATTTCTATCACTGTTTTATCTTATTTTGGAATAAACCGAATTTGAATATAACTACTTTTAAACAATTTTTTTGTTGTAAATATTAAATTCCTTTTCTTTTTCTGTAGAGTAGCTTCCAAATGTAAACAATTATAAACAAAAAAATGCTTTTTTTGTACAAATATGATTTTTTGAAAATTCTGTTTCTATAAAATAGTTCCAAGATTTTAAAAATTTTAAGCAAAGCACAATTTTTTTAAAACTTGCTTCGATGGTAGATGCATATAGTTCCTAAATGAGAAGTTATTTGTGTTTACAAATTACTTTTTCTAAGATTTAATTTTCGAATGGACTTTTTACCTTAATTTTTTTTATTTCTTTTATTGTTTTATCTTATTTTTTAATAAATAGAATCTGAATATATCTGTTGCTAGACTGAAGTAGTTTAGTAGAACTACATTAGCAATTTCTGGGGGTTGGCTAACATAAGCCAGCAGGGGGTGGAGCCCCCTAGTATATTTATATATTTCAACTTGCCAATCATTAATTTTTTAAATAAGGGAATTTCATATATTTTTGTTATTTTAACTAAAGTTATTTTTATAATTAGTTTTATAGTTGCTTTATAACGTTTAATTTCTTATAATTAGTTTAATTATTCTTAGTTGATAGTTAAAATGTGTAAAATTTAGTAATTTTGGATTCATATTTGAAATTTGCAGTTGTAAATTTCTATTCGAGATTTAAAGAAAGAATTTAATAATTTATTGTGTGAAAGAAAATATAATTTTCTTCATCTATTAGAAATTATTATCTTAAATTTGTGGCAATTGTTGAATAAATGGTAATTGTTTCCTATACATCATTCAATGAATCATAAAGCTCATAAGAAGAATTGATTCACTACAAAAATATTATAAAGTGTTAAGGATAAAAATTAGAAAGCTACCAACTATTCGACCGCTATATTAAGTATATTAATTCAGTAATACCAACTAACTTCCATAAGTTACTAATCACAAGACAGAATGGCGTTGAAAATTCACACATGCGCTGCGTATTCTGGTTTATTTTCAACAGACACAGACTTGATTCTGCGTTGACTAAACATAATTTTTTATATAAATTATTTATATTTTTTGTAATTATTTAATAAAAAGTAACTCAAATAAAAATTTTCTTTATTAACCGAAGTAATAATTGATTTAAATTGTTTTTATACATTATTTGTTTTAGTAAAGTTTTTGAAAATTTGGTACACTTACTGTTTGTGATAACTTTAGAATTCAGAAATAAGAAAAATGTCATAAATACATCTGCATGATATTTTGCTGTGAAGAGAAAATATTATTTCTACGAAGCGAATTACGAGAAACGCATATATTTCATGGTTATCTGTATTCATTAATAAAAAAATAAAGTTTAAAAAGAAATCTCCGATACATATTTCAATGTATCATGTCAGAACATGATTTCTTGAACGGCCAAGCACCACGTGCTCGTGCGAGTTGAATTATGTTTTTATTCATTTAAAATTGCTTCACTGAATGAGTCACTTAAGTATTGCAAACATTTAAAAAAAACTGTCTCGCATTGATTGTTTAAAAATTTATCACATTTCCTATTTATTTCGTTTCACATAATCACGTGCTGAGAATGACATTTTTCAAGGTTTTATTTGCTGTAGTCATTAACTTATTTTTTTAATCAAAGCTTTCGTAAATGCAATGGAAACGCGTTATTAAAAGCTGATTTTTTGAGCTGCTCTTGCAGATAATAAGATTTTTATTTTTCGCCTAGAGATTTTTTAATTTTTCTCCTACTAACTTTTGTTGATGCCAAAAACCTCATCCCGAGAATAGCATCATTTTCTGACATGATAATAATCAAGGGAATCAACCGTTAGATCACCAAAAGAATTAAAAGAACTGCGAATGGTTCCATTTCAACAGAATTTTAAAGTAATAATGCAAACAATTTCGTAAAGTAAAAATTCATGCGATTTTTTTAAAGCGCATACTAATAATTAAGAAATTAAGAAGAATAAATATTTTCTGTTCATATTCACATTAAAAATAAAATTGCAGTGTCTTATTAGTATCAAAAAACTTTTAGTTATATTAAAAAACAAAATTAAAAATTTTAATTGATATTTTTTTATTATTTTTAATCTAATTTTTTCATACAATAATTGTAATTCATGTACTCAATTGTAACTCAATCAATGTAATTGTAACTCAATCATTGTAAAAAAAGTAGTAAACAAATCAGCATTAAAGTTGTTTTAAGAGCGTTTCTTTGGGATATCATATTGGTAACTAATTCGGGGGGGGGGGGCACAATAATCTTCACTTCAACCCAATCTTCATCCAAATTTATGTTTCCAATCTAATCGGATATCTTAATTTTCTAATAATTAAAATTTCTCAAAGGAAAAAAATTCCTCCAAAGTCTTAATTTCCTTCTTCCAAAGTATGTTTATGCGAAATTTAGCAGAAATAGATAAAACAGTCTTTAAAAAAACATTGTTTTTTTAAACATAGAAATACACGGAAACATATTTTCTATTATTATTAATCCTCTGACTGCGTAATTATTTAAATGCCTATTTAGATGCGTTGTTTGCCAATAAGTATTTTTCAAACAAAGTGGACTGTTGCCATATGTTATAAGATAATAATATGATAAAGTAAGAATCTGTAATCGTAAAAAGAAGTACACTAAACAGCCAAAAACGCGGGAATGCAACTAGAAATGGAATGCTTGTAAATACGGGAAAATAACGCATAAGTAGCTGGAGAGTTATTGGCGATATAATAATTTATAGCATGGAACAATATCGCCAAAATATAAAAATAAAGCGATTTTCTCTACTACTATTATAAATGTGAAAGTTTGGATGGATGAATGATGTTAGTCAATCATACAAGAATAGCTGAAGGAATTTGGATGAAATTTAGCACAGAGATAGATTATAGTCTAGAGAGGGCATAGGCTACTACCTATTCCGGTTGATTGAATGGTTAATTTTTTTATTAATTAATTAAAAAGTAACTTTCCCGTCAAAAGTCTTCATTTCCCCGCTGTCAAATGAGCAAGACTTTTCGTAGTTCTCCCCCACGCTAGTGAGGTTAGACTTAACAAGTTTTCGACCTATTATTTTAAACGATTCTATATATTTTTTTTAGGGTTTGAGGCCTTTAAAATTAAGCATTATTGATTAATCGACTTTTCGGATTCATTTTGGTGTACTTTTGAATTAAAATAAAACAAAAAAGAAAATTTAAAATTTCTATTTTGTATTGCGTTACCTCAACTAGCGTAGAAAATCTACGCATTTACGTTGCCCCAATTGACTTTGAAAATTTAAGCATGCGTTAGTGTGTTCTGATTGTCGACACTTATTTTGAACAGATGCGGATGATTTTGTTTTTACCAGACTAACTGTATCCTAATAAAAATAAATTTAAAAATTTTCCCGAATATATTTCAATGATTTACAAATTTCTTGATTATAACATATCAGACTGTTTTCAACAACACCATAATTGTACGGTTTGATGACATTTTACAGTGTGAGCGAACCGTCAGTTCTCACACAGACACATCCTGGCGCACGAAGTCCTTGGTAAAAGCTTGTATAAAATATGTTGAAACAAAATAATTTGTGTATTTGCCTAGAACCTAAAAACGTATAGGTTTTCTTGTGGTTAAAATGAAAGAGCGAATTATGAGTTTTAAATAATAGCCCTTTCAACTATTTATAACTATTCCATTCAGTTTTTTTATTGACAGTTAATATATTATAATGAAGTATTAATATCATATTTTTTCTTTCATTTTTCAGATGGAAATTTTCAAATCTTCAACCACAGAATAAATATCGGTTGCATTCTAAAACCACATAATGACTGAGGACTCATCGACCAGGGTGAAGTCTTTCTCCGATTCCGAAATAAGCCTCTTGGATTCCGAGAACTCTACAGCAGATTCTCGTCGAAGCCGAAATCATTCCGAAAAAAATTTAGCTTTCTTCAAACCTCATCAGCGGAAGTTTTCTAGAAATAGAAATGAAAATAACACCGACATAAACAATCAAACTTTTGAAGAGGTGATATCGTCTTTGAAAAGCTTTTCGATTCCTTCAAAACAAGGAACGAAAAACACTGACGATGAAAGCGAAGATCAAGAATCGGATGATCCTTCAGGTTTCCGGAATCAGAAGGATACCGATGATGAAACGAGATCCCCATCAAGGAATGAAAATGTCCTTCAAGATAAACAAAATGAGAATGAGGTCCTTGAGGAGGATTATAGTGTCAAGCCATCATCAGTTGGCGAACTTGATCAGCAGGAAATTACAACTGATGAAAATATAAGCCACCAAAACTCTTTTGTGGTCAAGCAAATGACCATTGATAAACAAGGTGACCTTCAGAAAACTGAAATCGGTTGTATAAACACCGAAATTTCCAGCCCATATCGAGTTTTAGAGAGGGCAACTACAAGTGTGGCGAGATCAGAAAATGATTTTCTAGGCGAACCCAGGTGCTTGGCGATTAAAAAATACGCCGCCGATGAAGATGAGGAATTCGATCTCGATTTAGTCATGAATGCCGATATCGAAGATGAAGAAGACGAACTTATGATAGGAAAACAATCGGAACTGAGTAAAAAGAAGAAGAACCAACCTCCTGATCCCAATGACATGTTTTTAGACGACGATTCTGATGACGTAACTGAAGTGAAAAAAATTCAGTACGTGAATCTTGGGAGCCCTGTGAAGAACGGGAAGAGCTGGGATTATTCCAAGCTCGAAAAGGAAGAAGGTGAATTGTCGCCAGATTTGCACAGAACTCACTCGGATGTCGATACTTCCAAAAACATCAGTTCTAGGAAGACTAGAGTTACAGAATCGAACCTGGAGTTTCTGAACAAAGTGAACCGCTGTTTTCGGCATCTTGAAAGAGAATTTAGTAATATGCACGTGCCTCAAGGATCCAAAAGATTAGTCGGCCACCTGCGAGATTTACTCTGCGTGGTAGAGAGAATGAAACGAAAATTGTCAGTTCTGATCAATTCGGCGAACAGTCGCAGAAATGTTTCTCATTCCAAAAACAAAGCGGACATGGATTCTAGGAGTTCGGAGGAGAAAGACCATAGAAGTGACGAAAATTCTCATAAATCTCTTAGAGAAGAAAATTCGACAGAGAATAACAATCCGGTTTATGAAGAATTTGACGATATACAGGCGAAGCAGTTGAATAAGTATCTGGAAGAACGTAGAAAAAAATATTATGAGAAAAAGGCTGAGAATTACTTGTCACAAAATGTACTAGCACAGCAGCCGAAAGCGGAGGAGGTATTAACCAAGAAAGAGTACCTTCGCAGAATCCACACAGGATCCAAAGTGGAGAAACAACGCATCAGGTCGTTATTTAAAAGGCAAATGAATTTAATTACTCAACAAATCATACAACAGAACGATCAGGACAAGCATCACACTCCGAAGAAGAAATCAGGGGGCAAGCCATCCTCCAAAGAGGGGCATCGACCAAATTTGGAAA
Source organism: Argiope argentata (assembly GCA_026289955.1). Lineage (NCBI taxonomy): Eukaryota > Metazoa > Arthropoda > Arachnida > Araneae > Araneidae > Argiope > Argiope argentata. The sequence continues at coordinate 383,495 of JAOUZG010032726.1, read as the reverse complement.
ATCTGAAAACTTTAGACGACATGGAGAGCTTCTTGGATCTTTTGAAAACGAAGAAAGGGCAGAAAATAACACCGGAAGACATTATTAGAGATATTCGCAAGAAAAAACTTCTAAAATTCACTACTAAAAAGAGCAGCCCCGTGCCTAAGCCACGTATGCTACCTGTTTTACTTACTGGAGCAAAAGATGATGAAGCAAGTGGTTCTAAACCCCCTCCTGACTCCATTATTAATCCTGTACAACCAAACACTAGTAACGTAAAAGAACAATCCGAAAAGGCGTCGGAAAATCTGGAAAAAAGCTGTCGGCAGGATGAAAAAGAAATTAAAGGAACAGTTATAAGCCAAAAAGAACATGAATCGGATAAAATACGAGACGAACAGACTGCGAAAAGTAATTCCGGCCATCCCTTAACTGCCAAACAATCTTCCAAGTCAAATTTATCAAAACTGGAAAAATCGAAAGAACAAAAAGTTAGTAAAAATATGACAAAAAGGGGGCCGATAGACAACGAATCAAAAGAACCCCCTCCGAATGGAATTAAATTCTGCGGGGGCGAAAACGTTCCATCGTCCGAAGAAGTAATTGATTCTTCCTTGCTTAAAAGAAATTCAAAGGAGACGAAACGCGGCCATTCCCTCTCTCATTCAAGAACCGCCTCAGATTTCGAAAAAGATTCCCGGGAAATATTCCCCGAGAAATCCAAAAAGCGAATAAGGAAAAAATCTTCGGAACCTAAATCATCCGAATCAGATAGCGATTCTCGAAAGGATCAAATTCTTAAGAAACGGAAAAGAAATGAGAGCGACGGCGATTCGCGCAGTAAATTATCCTCCTGTGGCTCAAAAAGAGACTTGGTATCGGAAAGGAAATCTAAAACAAGATATCGTCCCCCTGACGTCGAGACTGTAATCAATGGTCTCGGTGAAAAACCGCCAGAGGAATTACTGGCTAAAAAATTACTTATTGTTGGCGACAAGAACTTGGCCATATTAGACAACTATTTCTGTCTTAAAGTCAAAGACAATCAGATATTCCTTAAGAAGGTTAGGAAGACGAGAAAAAGCCGCCATCGTCGCCAAAGTAAAGAACAAAGATCTTCCCAAATAAATGAGAAGAAGAATTTAACGATAATAAATGAGAAGGTCGAAATTACGGACCAAAAAAATCACAAAAGTAAAGAAAGAAATGAGTTGGCGTCTGATTCAGAGAACACAGCTGCATCATTGAAAGAAATGGAAGATTTTCTCCAGCAGCTGAGATCTAAAAAGGTTTCGAGTGAAAAACAACACGAACCTCCACTGCAGAGCCAGCAAACTCGTGAAATGAAATTCATGGCAAGAATACAGGCGAAGAGAAAGGCAAAACTGATGGCCTGCGTGTCCACGACGCCAAATGTTTCAGAAAAAGAAGCCAAGTTTTTGAAAGATCTGGAAAATCGATCCAAAAATCCAAGCGATTCGCCTGAAACTGAAAGTAAGAAACAGAGGCTGTTGGAAAAGATCCGGGCTGAGACAGATTTCATTGTTTTATCCCATAAACAGGCGGTGGCCCTTGAAGACGACCCATTGAGCGATGTCAAAACTTTCTTGAACATGATAAAGGAAGCGGAATCGACCAACGATGAAAACTCCAAACAGTTCTATGTCTCGTTTTCTCTGAAAAAGTCTGACGTTAAAAAGCTTGAGAACATTACAACAGGCAAAGCATCTGCTTTATCGGAAGAATCCCAGAGACTTTTAAACAGCGTGAGAGCGAAAATGAGAGCCAAGAAAGCCCCAGCAGTTTTAGAAAACGAAGAAATTCAGGCAGAAGTGTAAGGGAATCCACTATTGCTGATTCAGTATTGGCAACAGTGACAGCTCTTGCATTGCAGAGCAGGAGATTTTTAATGCTATACTACATGGCTTATTGATGCCATTCGGCATAACTTAAATTTTATTTTTCTATTAAAGTTTGAAGAATTTGATAATTAAAAAATAAAAATAAAAATAAAGTTTTTGATATGATGAAGATGAAATTATAAAGAAAGTGTAAAAAAAACATTTGTTAATATTTTTTATTGATTTTAATCAAAAACGTATTTAAAAATAATTTTTCCATCATTTTTTTTTAATTTTTTAGTATTCTTCATAAAAATTTATTCAACTTTGGTTGAAAAACAACAAAAAAAAATCATAAAGGCTGTAAGGCTAAAATGAATTCATTTATACAAATGTAATTTTTATATTTGCTAATAAATTTTTTTATAGTACTGTATTTTTAATCAGTTTTATTTATTATTAATCGCTTATGTTTTTGTTTTGCTGCTTTTTAAATTTCAGGCTGAAAAAAAAAATTTGGCTACAAAAGAATAAGGAGTCTCGCTTTTAAAACGTCTAAATCGGAAAAAATGTTATCAAAGAACATAACCCACTTCTTTTCACAATAGTAAAACGGATACGCTTTGTTACTGTAAATGCTCAATAGTAGAAATCGATGTCATTCAAGATTATAGTATTCTTAAAATGCCTTTATTATGAGAAAGTTTTTACTTTTAATTACATTTTTCTTGAATATTCAAAACTTTAAAAGGAATCAAGCAAGATTACTAATAGATTTAAATGTCAAGCAAAATTAAATAAATTATTAACAACATTCACATAGTTAAAAAATAAAGAAACTGCCTATTAAAAAGTCAAAACTAGTTGCTAGGATATGAAGATTAATTAAGCTATAATTCTTTGAAATTTCCAACGTCAGTAATTTCATATATAAAACTAGTAAATATCTGAAAATAAAGTTTAATATAATGCATAGACAGCAATCATATTTAACAACCCATCGAACAACCCCTCTTCCACTTTAATTCGCAGTAAGAAAATTCGAATATGTTCTAACTTTCCAAATATATTTCTAACTACATCTTATTCTTAAAAATCTTTATCTGCAATAAACAGCTAATCGAGATCTACAAAGTGATAATGTGTTAAAAAGAGCATTCAATTAGAATTGATTCACACAGTTCTTTCTGGAATTTTATGAATTTGTAAACTTTTATTTTAGTGCATCGTGAATACTTCTATGTATTGTTGAACTTATCTAAAATAAACAGTGTTTAACCTATAAGAAGTAAATTGATATTAAATTGGTCAAATCAAAATATTTGTGGTAGAATTCAATAACAAACGACATAACAATAAATAGCTGAAGAAAGTTATTGAAGTTTTTACCTGTGTGCTGTTCTTCGATATTTTTTTAATGAATTTTTTAAAGAGTTTTATTTTCACTGAACTGAAAAATATACTAACTTCTAAGAAATGACTTTTGACTTTAGAATATAATTACAGTATAGCTTGTACTAAAGTTTATTATACTAATAGAATTATGAATTTCCTAAAATAAGACTATTTATTGATAAGGTCACAATTTTCTGTGCAAATATTGTTTTGCACGTTTATGTATATAAATCTAGTAGATATTAGAGCAAATTAATGAATAATAGAGTTTCAATAATAGATAATTTAATTAGCAAAATTTATTGCACAAAAAATACAAAACTGAACAGAAAACTTTATAATTTATATAATACTTGAAGAGCATTCAGAATTAAAATTATTTTATATATAATATATTTAATGCAAAAATTACTTGTATATAAAACGCTATAATATATAAAATAGTTTTATAGTGTAAAATGTTTTAATTAAGATGAGCATATTAACTGAATCAGACGACTTTAAAAAAAACCGTCAATAGTTTATTTTCTCATTAAAAGTTTTTGTTTTATAAGAATTTTGGTTCACAAGAATCTCTTGAAGGCTGAGTTGCGTGTTTAAGACAAATAAGTAAATAATTATTAGTAAATTAATTATTAGGAATTGGGAAAACAAATCAAATCAGTAGTTTCTCCTAATATAAATTTTTAGTTATTTACTTTTGTATTTTCTTTTTAGCATTCTTATAGAATTTTATTAATTTATTCTATCCACAGTTTTTATCATGTATTTTTGTTCTTCAAAAATGAGGAATATTATTCCAAACTGTATAAAGAGATAATTATGAAAAATATTAAAATAAATAAAAGAAAAAAATAAATGTTGCCAAAAATATTTAAAATAATAAAAGTATCAAAAATTGAAAATAAAGAATTCCAAAATTTTATTTTTGTGAAGCGATGAAATACTTACAATTTTATTCGTTTCAAAATCGTCTGCATCTATGCAATTATTTATTTAATAAACACTGAAAGAAAAATCGTACGAAACTGAAATCGGTAATAATCGAAAGATTAAAATTACGAATTTGTAAATGATATAAAAATATTTCTAGCGAGATAATCTTCTTTGCAGTTACGGCAGAAAATGGTATGATTTTATTCCTAATTAATTCAATTCTTTATTAATTTTTAAACTTTGAAGAAAATTGAATATTTTTGCTCTTGTATCATATTATAATTGTGTAACAGTTTGATGGAATAAGGATAATTTGTTTAGAAGATGTAAAACATAAATACATATATACCACAAAGGATTTTTATTTATTTTCAGATTTTATAAAATATAATTCAAAATTTGAATAAATACTTTATTGTTCAACAAGTTATACCACCATTAAAATCAACATACAATGATAAGGTTTCATTTCCAAAATCAACATTTTCATTATTGAAAAAGTTGGTTATTGATAAATTCGGATAGATGAAGCACTGAATTATCAAGAAACCACTCTACATTTTATTTAGTCTTAGAATTAGCTTTGTTGAAATACCTTTTTTTTTTTTTACTTTTTAATATAAATTAATTTGTTCTGGGAATGAAAGCATTCTAAATAAAAATTGAAATGTTATAAAACTAAAGACTGAAATAAGGAATTAAGGTATATTAATTTCTTAAAGAATACTAGCCGTCTTGGCAATCAGCTGATTCTTCTGGATTAATGGTCGCTAAAATTTTCCCAATTTTATAAATAACTGATTTAGAGCTTATTTAATGATTACCCTAACTTAATAATTCATAGTTAAAAAAAACATGCGATATATGACTAAGTTGAACAATAAGCATTAAATTTTAAAAATATGTGTTACATCATTAATAATTGCAATGCAAAATTTTTTGAATACATATATGCTAAATATCTTGTAGCCCATTAAAGATTCTAATTTTCATAAATAATGGTCACTTAATACAACTAAAATAAGAAATTACCTTTAAAAATTAACAACAATGACTTGCCACCATTGCTTCTTTATCATTTCCACTGCATTTTTTTATTTTAATAATTAATGATTTCATTACATCTTTATTTATGAACTGTAATATGAACCTAATATTTTATTGTGAATCCTAATATCTTATTCTTAGCAGCCATAAAACTAATTCACTTGAATTAATTCCATTAAAAATGAGATATAGTTTAAATTCCGGAACATTATTCTAGAAATTTTTCCTATTAATTACCAAATACAAATTAACTCCTTTTAGAATTATATGCTTTTAGAAATGTTATTGGAATTATTGAAATAACATGTTATTTTATTATCTAATAATGTAATTAATCTAAATCTAAAAATCAGCCGATTGTGTAATTAATTCGTTTTAGATTGTGTTGAAAGAAACTTTTTTTCGCAATTTGATTTTTAAGAAATTTTTAATTTAATTTTGCATGTTTTTAACACAATATACTAAAACCAAACTTTTTGAAAAATTATTTTTAAATAAGAAATTTTACTATTTCCTTTTATTAAAAAAAAGTGTTAATTTTTAACAAATTTTAAAGTTTTACTATATAAGAATTATTACAAAGTAAATTTAAAATTTTTATTTTTTTTATTTAAAAGTTTTAATATTTCAGCTTATTAAACTTAGATTTAAAAACTGCTTATGTAGAAATTAAATAAAAATCGATAAAAATTATCTGATTTCGAAATTGGAGAAGAGAAAGAGAGACTCCAGATTGTTTTAGAGCACAGATAAACCTCAATTCCGATTCTAAGTAAGAGAAAACCATTTCTTATTATGTGAAAATATGAGGTTTTCGTCAGGGTTTTTTTGAATAATTGAAGGCAACAAATGATTGAAGCTCGAAATAGCGTAAGCAAGAAATAAATTATAAATGGCAATATTCATGAACTTTTAGCATATAACTTTACCTGCTTTTACCAATATTAATTTATTATTATTTCTTTTGTTTCTTTGAAATCAGATGCTTTTTTAAAAGGTTGATCTGCTTTTTCCAGTATTGCTTTATTATTACGTATGCTTCTTTGACAGAGGATGCGTATATATATATATATATATATATATATATATATATATATATATATATACAGAGAGAGAGAGAGGGGGGGATAGAGACCGATAGAAAAGTCTAGTGATTGCTTCAAACCGGTTTAATCTTGTTAATGACCTAAATTAATTAAGACAATGATTTAAAAAAAATAATGTTTTCACGTGATAACTTGAAATTTGCGATCGTAGATTTCATTTTTTTATGCAATTAATTTTGGAAAAATCCTATTGAATTTAAAATGACCAGTTGAATTTTTTTTATTTTCTTTCAATAAATTTAAATAAATACGAGCTTTTTTGAAAACTGAACCAACATGTATATATACTACGCATATTACACCAAACGATTAATAGTTCTTCTTTTTTTATTTTTTTATTAGCAAAAACAAAGGCTTCTTCCGGAAAATCAAACAGCGGGATAAATGAGGAGCGCAGGAAGAAGCGTTCCATTATTCTCATTCTGAAAAATGGCGCCAAAATGCGCAATTCGTTAAACCTCTCAACCTGTCATCCACCGAAATTTTGCGAAGAAAAGCTTGATCAGCTCCATCTCACTTGAAGCTTCGAAACGTTTTTCTCCCGCCAAATTTTGTTTTTTTGGCTGAAAAAAAAAGCGAATTCGACTCATAAAATAAATAAATATCCCAACCCCTCTTCTTTTATATATATAGATATATACACAAGAGGCAGTGAAAAAAGGAGAAATAAATCTAGGAAAGTAGCAAAAAAATCTCGTTTCTTGAAGGGAAAAGTAAACGTAAGCTCCTTTTCTTAACGAAGTTGTCGTTTATTGATGGTGAAAAAAAAAAGTTCGCCATTTTCATTTCCCTAGATTTTTTTTCCAGGGAATTTTTTTTTTTATGCTTTAAATAACCAATCGTAGAGATAAATAAAAAAAAGTTACATTGAAAATATCAGTAAAAAATATTGATCTTTTCTTTGACACGACATTTTGTTTTGCACCACCTTCTAAAATGTTTTCACACCTTACTAAATTCTTGTTTTCGAGTATATTTTTTATGTAAAATGTACTTCTTTAACTAAAGACGGAAAAAAGATGGCTTTCTGTCTCTCTTTCTTTCTGTTTAGTTTATATATTTTCTTTTCAAACAAACTTTCATTTAATTCAGGAATTTTTTTAGAAGAGAGTCTCTGATTTTTTTAGAACTTTATAGAAGGTTCTAGATGGAATTTAACCTCATGAGTCAGCAAACATGTCAGCATGCAAAAAGCGGAAATATTTTTTTTAAAAAAACTGTTTTATGGCAACTTCATTTTTTGAAGAAGAATTCTGAAGAAGTCGTTTTCAAAGAAAGTTTCTTCGTAAGATCTCTGCTGTAATTGTTCTGAAAAGAGAGAAAATTAAAAAGAGAATTTTTTTTAAAAAGTTCTGCAAAAAAAAAAAAAAGAAAGAAAGAATAAGAAACTTAGTTCATTTAGATTTTTTTCACCAAAATCCGTTTATTTAAACACACACACACACACACAGTCTATCTTTTTACTTTCCCGTATACAAAAATAGAGAAAATATTATGTTGTTGTTTCTTATGACACTTACCATGAACAAGTTCGCTGAGGTAGTCAGCGATTTAAGCCTAGCTCAGCGTCTTTTGTTTGGCAGTAGCGCTAACTAGGGCCAAGAGAACAACTTTAGTCATTCAGTTGTCACATTCACTTGCACAGCCCCCTTTTTACAGGGGGGGGGGCACAATCACGAATCTTACAGATAGAACACAGAAGAACAACCATGCTCGAACCGGGATTCGAATCTGGGAAGCCCAGATCACTAAAAAGACGAGCTACCTCTATGCCAAGACACCAGCTAGAAAGTATCATAACAAAGAAAACAAACGAAAAAGATTTTTAATAATGATCTCGTGTTCGCTTTACTACAGAAAAGGGGACGGGGTGCAGTAGCTTCTGAGGGTATTGACCCCTCAGCACCCGAGGGTAGAAGTCTGACTTCTAACTCATGTGAAGATGACACACACTTATCACATTCGCTTGAACAACCCCTTTTTACAAGGGGCACATTCTCACACCTCACAGATAGAACACAGAAAAACAACCATGCCCTGACAAGGACTCAAACCAGGAACGCCCAGATCACAAAAAAGACGAGCTCCCTCTGTGCCAGGATGCTGGCATTATTATAAGTATACAGAAGTATTAGAAAGTTAATTCGGACTCTAATCTCCATGTATAAGGCCTCTTTGAATTAGAAGCAGGCACGTTTGGCATTATGTGAACATGATGTCAAAAACCTTTTGAATAGAAGGATGAAATTTGATACTAGGAATTTAAACCAAATTTGTTGATATCCATCATATTTTGAAAGGAATCTATTCAGAGAAAGTTTATATTATCAGAAAAATATAAACGCCATAGCTTAAAAGTGAAATCACTTATATATATCAGATTTGACAAGGCCTTTTATTACTGTAACTGTAATGTCATGTAAAAAAAAATTTGTTTTGAAGGACTGAGAAAATCCGTTTCAAGAACGAACTCAATATTTGGTTACTATTAACCGCATGCTAGGGATTAATCGCTAAAAAAATCGCCACAGATTCATTGAAAATGATAAATTTACACCAAAGGTTATTATTTCGTAATTATTGTACGCCAATACCATGTAAATCCTTTTGTAAGATAACACCCAAATTAGAAAACATTTGAGAGAGTTTCGGAGAGACCATTTCCTGTGGTTCAAACTGCTTATTGAACTGTTTTCAAAAAATATTAAAAAGTCACACTATCATTGGGAAAACGCAGCTATGTAAAATTATACTTTAATCTATCTGGAATGAATGAAATAATTATCTACAACATTCAACTTAATGATTATTAAACAAGTCGATTAAACGCACGTCAACATTTTTCTTCTTCTTTCTTCTGGGAATGGAAGGATTGGCGATGGGAAACTTAAAGATTTAAAATATCCAAAATATCAAAGGTCGGATTTTTAAAAGATTTCAAAGATTTAATTTTACTGATGCAACCGTTTTCTGCTTAGAAAAATCTATCAAGATTCTTTTACAGATAGCGGTACATTAGATCCACCCTACTTTGTCCAAGGAAAGAGATCCAAAGGAAACATAGTTTATACTTTTTCTCAGTTAAAAAAAACATTAGGTTACCGAGTTTCAGTTTGAGATAGTAAATTCCAAGACTAACCGCACACTGACTACTTTATAGTTCCTGGAGAGGAAACATGAACCCGAAATCAAAAGACGAATGGTTTCCGCCGGGAAATGAAATTCGAGCCAAATAAAATTCTTTTAAGGCGAATTCAAGTTTGACCGATCCTTTCTCTTGATGGGACCGTGAGAAGGGGCATTGAATGGTTATAGACTTCCGTTTTAAACTGTAAGGAGAGTTAACTATAACCGGAAATTTAAACTTTAACGTATCAAGAAGGATGCTTGTTTGTTTATTACTTTTTCATATGAATAGTATAGAGAAAGTATAGTAATCATTAAAAGAATTCGAAGTAAGAATTTGATGAATTTTCTTGTTTTAAATTTCCCTGAGTATAGAAGACATATTTTTTAGATGATATCCGTCAGTCTGTCTATCTGTGACAAAGATAACTTAAAAACATTTTGAGCTAGATGGACGAAATTCAAATTCACTTGCACAGTCCCTGTTTACAAGGAGGAGGGGGGATAAATCTCACAGATTGTAAGTAAAAAAACAACCACGCTCTGATCGTGACTCGAATCCAGAACGCCCATACCATGAGGAAGACGCGCTACCCTCTGTGCCAAGACGCCGTCAAAAACAATTATAACAAAGTATTAATTTTTTAAATTTGATATTTTTTAATTTTCCAAAAAAATATTAATAAAATGAAATCTTCAATCGCAAATTTATTGCAAGTTATGTGAGAATATTATTTTTAAGTCGTTATTTATCTTAATTAATTTAAGTCATTAACCAATTTAACTTGTTCGAAACAATCACTATCGCTCTCTCCCCCCTTCTCTCTATCTATCTATCTATCTATCTATCTATCTATCTATCTATCTATCTATCTATCTATCTATCTATCTATATCTATATATATATATATAT
>JAOUZG010032726.1:362600-373049 GCA_026289955.1 Argiope argentata | reverse complement strand
ATATATATATATATATATATATATATATACTTCCATTTTTGAATTTTTTTTGGAAGTTTTGGAATTCGACCGAGTTTGAGACGAAATAGGAGATACGATGTCAGAGTTCTTAGTCGTCCATTTAAAAATGCATCTGCTGTCAAAGAAGCATACGTAATAATAAAGCAATGCTGATAAAAGCAGGTCAACCCTTTAAAAACGCATTCGCTTTCAAAAAAAGCATTCAGAACAACAATTCAATACGGGTAAAAGCATGTAAAAATATTTTTTGCTCGTAAATTTCGGAGATATCAAAACCTTCAAATCAAAACAACATCACGTTCTCACATAATAATCACCAATATACACGACAAACCAGTTAGTCATCAAAGGCGACTACTAATTAGTAATAACGAAATTTCTTGGAGTAAAAATAACAGTAAAATATTACACAATCTATACCATTCAATAAACAGTGTTATTGACTATATAGTATTCTACGTGTGAATACATTTTTCAAAAGAAATTATAATATTATTTATGATAAAATTTTAAATTTTAAAGAGAAAAAGTATAAAAATTTAAGGTAAAAAATACTGCTTTTTAATGCACTTATAAAAATGTGCTATCAAAAGCAGTGCCTATGATTGTTTTCTTTCTTTTAAATTCCTCTAGGGTATTTCGAACAGGGACTGTAAGACCTTTGTGCCTTAACGTCCTTTGAATAAAAGTGCTGTTCAAGTTCTTTCACTGAGCAAACATCCCTCCAATTGTTTAAACATGGTACTGATTTCCCCATTAAAAACCTACCACAAAAGATGTTGACACAGCGGCGTTAATGTGTTTTGTTCAAATCCCCCACGTGCATGCTCCTTTTTTTCTTCTTAATCAAAATAACAAAACCAATATTTATCAGCCTGACATTTAAAATTAAGACGTTATAATTTGTTTTTTTTCTATCATATATTTTTTTATCTGAGATCCTTACATTCTCATATTTGTAGTACAAGAGAAAGTATTGTAATCGCCAAAAATTTCAAATAAGAAATTTTGGCGATCTCCACTTTATAGACCTCCTTGAACTCGAAAATCACATTTTTGGAAAAATCTCTATCTGTGACAAATATAAATCAAAAACAACTTGAGCTAGAAATTTAGTATACGGTCTTTACACCTAATTTGTATATTTCTTTCAAATTTTGAATTACGTCCTTTCAGAGGAAGCCCGTCTGTGCAGCTATTCAAACAAAAGTTCATAACATGATAATTACAAAAATAAACTAGATAGAAGAGACTCGGTACGCAGATTAAACATGTATAGTGTATAAGTTGGCCAAATTTTCAGCCTTATCCAACAATGAATTGACTGTATGTCGGTCTTTACTTTCAGAAGCATGTAAAAGCAATAACTCAAAAACTCGATGATTTAATATTAAAAATTTGGTATGCGATATTGACATAACAAGTGAGGCGTTTTAGGAAATTTTTGTTTTAATCGATTGGGAAGAACTCTAAAATATATATTCAATTTTCAAATATTATTAACAATCAGGAAATAATCGCCAAATAAAACTCACCAAAGGCAACATGATAAATACATTGAAAATGATAAATTCACCCCAAATATTAATATTTCGTATCTATTGTACGCTAATGCCTTACAAGGCGTTTTCTCTAGTATAACACGTTAATTGCACAATATGCTAGAAAATCTTCGGTTCCACTATCTCATTTTTTGTGTATTAATTAACCCTTTCTCTCTTAGAGACAAATGAACTTAGTATGGACACAGATTTATAGTTTTGCTCACAGGAATATGCACCAAATTTTTTTTTTTTTTTGGCATTAGAAGTTTAATATGATTTACGATATTTCTTTATTTATGTATTCGAGTGCAATTATGGATTGGTAACAATAGCCAAATTGAGAAAAAAAATGATATTTTTATCACATTAAAGGAAAAAGAAACACTAATGACGAGGCTATCTTTATTTTTTTAAAAATATATTGAATAATAAATGATTACCGGAAGTTATTCCTAAACTGTTCAATTTTTCTGTATTTGTTTTTTTTTTCTCAAATATAACAAGTGGTATTACACTCTGAATTTCAAAAAATCATCTGCTTGATTCTTTTCAGCACTTGCTGAAGGGTTTTCTTTGGCGTATTCTACCCTATATGAATCATGAATTTTTACAATTTGATTTTGCTTATAAAAAACTCATGTCTTTTTAAATTTTTTCCAAAGAAAATTTTATGAAATGTTCATATTTGGTCCCATAATTGCGTTGACTTATTTTAGATACATTTTAATACCTGTTAAGAATTTCAATTTCGTATTTAGCTTACTAGTTAGTTTTTTCAACAGATCGCAAGCCACATATGGTAACCTAGTTGCCGGATTCAATTAATCCAGATCACTCTAATCCAGACAAAACAATGAAATATCCATCGCATGGGATGGATAGCTCCCAGATGTTTCATTGCAAAAGGGGACAAGAAATTTCTTGAGATGCAATCGTTATCGCTGATTTAAGATGAAGAATCATTGAATTATTTACTAAGGTTTACACAAAAATAGGCGTTTTGCAAAACCAGTTCTGGAATTCAATATTTTCCAAAAAACCAGTTTTAACTGGGTTTTTTTTTAATTTTTGTCAAAAAATAGAATAGGAAAAATATTTTATTTAATTTATATAAAATAACAACAACAAAAAAACGAAATAGGAAACTAAATCAAAGTCAAGACATTAAAAAAACTAAGGATCATATATACACATTATTTAAATAAAATAACGAAAACTCAAACAAAAATTTCAAATAATATTTTTCTTATTTTCACTCATTTTAATTTCTTTTAACAAAATAGGATTTAAAAAAACATAAAATATCCAATGAGTTGTGACTAATTCTTGTTCTTATTTTGGACTCAATATTGCCTGCAGTTTAAAATACTCGTTCACTAGCTCCTGAGTTTGGTTTTATAGTTTTAACCCTTTTCAGTCCGAAAAATAATTAGATGCACAGTTATTCACCTAATACAAAAATTTGTTTATCGTTATGGAAAATAAATATGCATAATTCTTTTAAGTCCAATTACTTTGAAAAATGAATCTACATCTCTTAATCATTATGTAGGCGTTTTTAACAATTAAATTAGAGAAATAAATAAATAAGGCGTCAAAATGAGGCATAATCTAGAATGGTGAGTCAGAGGCACCATCTGAGTGCAAAGGGTTAAAATAAAAATCCAAGTTTTTTTTTTTCTTTCTTTCTTTATTCGTTGCCTCAAACAATGAAATTTTAACTTTCAGTGTCTTTGAATTTGTATGTTTTTCTTCAGGGTCTTTGAGAAAACTTGAGAATTGGTTTTTACTTTGCATCCTTTAAAAAATCCTTTAAAATTAGTCTAGTGTGTAGTTTCTTCTATTTTCTCTTCATTAGAATCGTCTTCCACATAAAAATTTGGGAAATATTCTAGACACTCTTTTTCTAGATAATTTAATAATTTCGTTTTTTGAAGCTGAAGAAAGTAGACTAGATTTCTTGGCTGAACTAGATTTGTGTATTTTGTAAATACAGCAAAATGTTACTAATTCTGCTTGTCCTTTTTCTTGAATTCGTTCTTCTAAAGCATGTAATAATTTCAAACTTATTTCGGTGTTTAAATTTTTTAGTTCATTTAACAGAAATTCAAATATACTTTCACTTGTGTTGTTGTTGTTGTTTCTAATGGCACTTGCCTATGGACAAGCTCGCTGCTGGGCCCAGCAGCAGATTTAAGCCGAGTGAAGCGTCTCTTGTTTCAAGTAGCGCCAACTAGGGCCAAGAGTACGACTTTTGCAACACACTCATCCCATTCGCTTGCACAACCCCTTTTTACAGGGGGGCACATTCATACATCTCACAGATAGCACACAGAATAACAACCATGCCCGAACCGGGACTCGAACCCGGGACCTCCTGAACACGAGGCAGACGCGCTACCTCCGTGCCAGCAAGCCGGCACTTTCACTTGTTATTCTCGTAGCCTTCAGCAGCTAGACTGGTCGGTTCCAATCATTAAAATTCTAAATATTTGTTTTGTTTTATTTTTAAAGAAGAGGAATATCAAACGTTCCCGTAAACAGGTTTTAAAATGTACCAAAATTTAAAATGTACTTTAAGAAAACGATTTTTTAAAAACGAGTTAGAAAAACCGTCAAACCCTTTTATTTACTTCAATGCTGATAATATCAAAAGGCGTAGTAATCTTAACAAACGAATACTTTTGTGTGCATCTGAATACTCGTCTGACTTTTTCAGATGCAGCAAACCAAATGACCAGAATATTTTGATAATAAAAAATGAATGATAATATTTAACAATGCTCATAGTATTTTAGTTGCTGCATTTTCGAATGATAGTATTCACATAATCGTGTATATACAGATAAAAAAATGATTCTTTCTTTTCAAATTTGCTCAAAAATTGAATACAATTCTACGAGTCTGTTAATAAGTATGCATATCAAATTTCACCCACACAGCGTTTTTCATTTCTAAGTTATCATGTTCAGGTGCATACGGACAGACTGATAGACAGATGGCGTTCGACAAATTTCCTCCACATTTTGATAACATCTTGGGATAAGGTTTCATTTTAGGTTTTATCGCTGTAGTTGGTTCAAAGCGTTTTTGAGTTATCGTATTTACAAATAAACAGGCAGATAGACAGATGCAATTCATAAAATATGCTTTTAAAAATCAGGTAGATTTGAAACTTTAAAATTCGTTAAAATTTCTTGTAAATCTTTTTGACGATTATTAAGTCGAAAATTGATATTCTCAACTGTTAAATTAAACATGCGGTGTTTTCTCAAAAGTTTTCGTACACTTTTAAAATGAGAAGAAAAAACCCCTGCTATATTCTGGAAAGGAGTTCGATTATGAAGACCATTATTTTTTATTTGCGTGTTTTTGAAAATAAAACTTATTTTATTTTATTTTCAATGAAATGGAAAATTCTGAAAAACAGTGGTAAAAAAGCATCGCAAAAATGATCGTACACGAAAAGTCTTCGTCTAAATTTATGATAAAATCGTTTAATATTATTTTCACATTTTTCGGATGTTTTAAAAATGTTTTTCTTTAATTATTGTTAACTTCTCTATGTTCTATAATCTTTTTTTTAAATTCGTAGTCGTAAGAAAATAATAAACAGCAATCAAAAAATGGTTTTTATCATCATAGGTAAGTAAATTCAATTTATCTCTAGATTAGTTAGTTTATTCTAATCTATATTGCAATATATGATAATAGGTTATTAAGTAAATTGGACCGAAAACAAGATAGGATTTCAATTAGCGAAGCTGACCTACTTACTAAGAGATTAGTAGTTAAAAAAATATTTAAAAATTGAAGTCTGCTATCTTAAATTTCATGTTACCATGTAAGAACATAATTTTTAAGGTATTGTTTGTTTACATTAATTTAAGTCATTAACCAATCTAAACTTGTTTGAAACAATCATGTAACTATCAGAATATGCAGGCGTCGATATATCGAGAATTGGTCACATGGCGACATTCATCCCAAGTAGTAATTTTTATTGGTGATAAATTGCCAAATGTGACAACCATTGCTTTCATTTTCTAATTACCCTAAAAACGGAAAATAGATGCCCCAAAAGCGATAAATAGCCAATTATATGGCCGTGCATTCTGTGGCTTCAAAAACCTCAAACTAATACAACATCATGTTCTCACATCATGAAAACATGTTGACAACAACAAAAAAAAGATGTAACAATCTTGCCATTGACTTAAAATTTTGAATTAAAAATTAAATTTCCATTTAAAATTTTTTTTGGTGATAAGTCTTTAAATGTGATAACCTTCGTCGTTATTTTCTAAAAGCAAAAAATTGATGCCTTAAAAGCGATGAATCGCCAATTAATTACCCACGCATGTTAAGGCTTCAGAGAACTCAAACCAAAACAACATCATGTTCTCACATGATAAAAAAAATTTGAGTAGGATCTACGTTTGAGTGCTGTAAAAATTTCTATAAAATTTACCAAAATTTAACTACAATTTTACCTGAAACGAATGTTCAGATCAGTTAAATTATATGGACCTTCAGCTCGAAGAAAACTTTTTGTTTATGTTAAAATAGAAAACTTCGATTTCCTTTCAGGAAACTGAAACGCGTTAGAATCTGATCTTATGAAAGCAAATCTAACGTTTCTGATTCTGATAGGAATAACATTGCATAGAAGAAAAGAAAAAAAAAGAGAGAAATATGCCAAGAAACTGAATCTTAAGAATTTTGTTGAAATATAGCAACGCATACCGGTGGAGGTAGGTATGAAAGCATGTCTGCATGTGTATGAAAAGATTGTGAATGGAAGCATGTCTGTATGAGGATTAGGTAATCTGATATTTATTGTAGAATAATGATTCTATAGATAATTTTAAAAAAAAACTAAGTTGCTAGATTTAAATCCAGTAAAATGCTTTTAGAAAAAAAATCTAGCACAGAATTTTAAGAATACAATATTAGGATTCAAATCGAACCAAAATAGTGATAATGGAAAAATGGAGGAACAGGGGATGTAAAATAAATTCATAAATAAAAACATTAAAACTAGCATAATTTTACGGTGACCTTTAACCACTTAACTGTTTTGCCCGTATGCCATACGTGCATCGATTTATCGAATTTCGAACGTTTTAAACAAAAAATAAACCATTCACGAAGATTATAAATAAGTGCAAAAATTACTTCGAATACATAGATAAGTCAAGTATTCAATGGATTTCCATTTGAATCAAATTAAGAAAATATTCTCAAAATAGGAAGCATCATCTTATTAGATAGTAAGGAAAATAAAACTGTAAAGTGGTTAAAAGCAGTTGCGAATGTTCCAATATATTCTATTAAGTACTAATTGACAGAAATACCGTAATATTCATTAAAATGTATGGTTTTTATAAAGTGTACGAAAACTTTTGCTAGTTACCATTTTTCTTTCGTTTTGATTTTTCAAATAATAAATAAATAAATAATTTTCTTTAAAATAATTGTTTTCGGCGACCAGCTTGTTCACCCAGATAATTGATTTTTTCAGGCTGTTAAATATTATTGTGAAAGGTACATTTAAAAAAATCAATTTATTATTTAAAATCGAAAAAAAATTGAAAAATATGAATTTAATTGAATAAATAAAAACAAATTATAACATATGTAAATTAAAAAATATGTTTACTACAAAATAAAAATGGGAGTAAAATTTTTTTTGAGAATTAATGTCCAAAGAGAGTATTATTTTAATCTTAATTTTAATAAAGGCAAAAGCACGAAATTGAACTTTTCGATGAGTCAATGTTTCAGAACATTAAAGCTTTTAATTGTTACAAATTATTACTACGTTTCAAAATTTCTGAAGAGTTAAGAAACTTTTTTATAGAAATGAAATTGATACGATTAAAAAGATAATTTTTTTAATCATAAAAAAAAATGCAAAACCAATTTTTGTGAGATAATAGTTTTGTACTTCCCTAAGCAATTTTTTATCCATTTGGCAAAAGTTGAGAATATTTTCGAGCCCGATCGAGGTTTTTAATCCCTATTTTTACCTCTCATTTTCTATTTTTGGCAAGCCCTCTCCAAAGTATTTTACAGTTCGTTTAAAAACGAAGCATTAAACTAAAAACAGCTGAAAAATCATTCAATGAATCACTCTCAAGGCGTGGTATAATGATTTGTTTACCTTATATTGTTACGAATCACTGGGTTTGCTAGTAGTGAATATATTGTTTGAAGACAATCAGCATGCCTCATTAGAAAACAAAACGACGTTTATTTACCAGAATACACCAACACAAATATGTATAGCCGAGACGAACATAGGACAAACCACGGCAGTACACTACAGAAGACAGTAGCCCACAAATAGAAATCGCACGTAAAGCGACCAGACAGAATCCAGCAGAAGAGGGAATCCTCGGAGATTCGCTTTACGGTTTCTCCAAATGGCTGAAGTTCTCACCATCATCTCGCTTTTCTGCCGACTTACTACCATATGACTGACTACTCCACACACTACAGGACGCTGCTTCCACAATAGATAACAGGACTCGGTACACAGCAGTTCAGCATTCGCCTGAGCTCCACAGAATGCTGCCACTTCGTCGTTGCTTCGCTATCCTCTCAAAGTCTCGTTACTTGTCTTCTATTCCATCCCCACTTCAGGTTCAATTCAATTCAACCTGCGGCCTAAGAGTTCGTCAACGAGGCACCTAGCCCCTGCTGGGGCTTATTCTCGAGCTTGGTTGATGTTGTTGCGAGCGTAGCGAGCAAAGAACTGCCATGAACTGAGAGACTGCATAGAGTACCCAGAAGGGTGGGGGCGTGGCTCTAGAAGGAAGGCGGTAATAACATTGGTTTCTGGCAATTGGTATAAAAGGCTTGGCAAGAAAAATTGAAATTTAGTTCAGGGATTGACTGGCTTGCAGATAGCATTAAAAAAGATCAGGAATTTAGTAGTGGGGTCACTATTATTTTTCATTGATTTCGTTGCTTCAATAAGATTGGGAAACATATTAAATAACTGCTTGATTTCATTAATTGCCTCTAATATATCCTTGAGTTCATTTACTTGCTGCATATTGTTTTGAGCAGAGACATCTAGACTATTGATTTTTTGCTGAGGGAGATTTGAATTAACACTATTTGCATAAGAAAAGTTTGTTTTTCTGAAGTTTGAATTAAAATTATTAAGGCGATTTTGGATTGGGGTATTTACTTTGGGGAATTTTGGGCACCCTCGAAACGCGGCCGTGTGACCCAATTGTTCGCAATTAATACACTTAGGGGATTCAGCCTTATCTTTCAAGAGGCAGTTCCTGGTTTGATGGGCCTCCCCGCACTTTAAACAACGTGGTTGCATAGAGCAATTGTTAGCTAAGTGGCCGAACAAGTTGCAATTAAAACATTGCGAGACGGAGTTCCGTCCTCTGTAGATTTCTATTGTAATTTTGAGATAGCCCATTTCTTTAAGATTATAGATTTCATCAACAATTTGGTTTTTGTTAAGCTCAACTAAGAAGATTGGTAAGGGCTTTCTTGTCTTATACTGGGTTAGTCGCGTTATTTTATTGACACTAAATCCTTTATCATTTAAGTCGTTTTTAATTTCTTCGGTGTCAAAGTCAATAGGTAAGCCTCTGATGACAATTTTAACAGGTCTAGTAGTTTTAGGGGGAATAATATAAAATTCTAATTTATTATGTTCGCAATAGTCCCTAATGGCCTTATGCATATCTACAGATCCCGGAAAAATTTTAATGAAACCATTTGACAACACGTTATTCCTAACTCCATATTTTTCGTTTATTTCACTTAATATTTTGCTATAGTTATTGACATATTTCAGCATTATTGGGGGTATTTTGGCAGTTTTACTAGTATCTTTATTATCGGAGGGGTTGGCTTCTTTTTCATCCATAACAACATCGTTAAGGGCATCAAACTTGTTTTTTAAGATCAGTGGGTTAGTTGGTGGGGAGATATCCTTAATTTTCGCTGTTTTCCTTCTAGGGGATACAAATTTATCTTGGGCACCTAAACAGTCCACAGAAATAGCAGAACATAGCTCACCTTGATGCGCTGGATGTCTGCTTGCAGGTCTCTTCCTCTCTTAGTAGTGATTTCCACAATCTTAGGATCGTACAACTCATTTTGCTTCCATCCGGCTAGTATCTCATGGTTGATTGACAGTTCAATACGTAAAGAGTGTAAAGTCTCATCTAGCTCCACTATTCTTTTGCATCTATCGCAAGTGCAAACGGCGCATCTAGAATCTATTCTCTTGTCAATTAAATTTGCATCATAGCAAAACTTTTTTCTATTTTCCAAAACTTCAGAGCCCTCCGGTGTCTGATCCTGAAAAGGACGGGTCGGGGATAAAGCTGCACCTGCCACTAGCTCCGATCTTTCAGAACGACCGTCCTCCTCCATAGCTGAGGACGGAATGCAATTTGAACAGAAAATGATTCAACCTGCGGCGTAATGTTCGTTCTAGGGGCACCTAGCTCCGCCAGGAGCTTATCCCCTGTCCTTTCAAGTAGAGCAGTGACTTTGCTTTCTGGACTGCGTGGCACTAACTCAACCTGCGGCCAGAATGGTAGGGTTACGAGGCGCCTAGCCCCGGCAGGGGCTTATCCTCGATCATGGTGAGTAATTAGCGGCCTAGCGTTCACTATTTGGCGTGGATCTCTTCGATGACCTGTTGGATGTTGTTCACAGGAGTAGTGAAGCTAGAAAGAGAAGAAACTGCAGGAGAATCATGTCTGGGGGTGAGGGTGAAGCGGCGACCAATCAGAAGGAGTCTACTTTGTAGGAGCAGGTGCAAGAGGTTGGTGCAAGAGGTTGGATTCATTAAAGATGTTTTTGGCGTTAGTAGTTTTCTTGACATCAATTAAAAAGA
>JAOUZG010032726.1:321900-352760 GCA_026289955.1 Argiope argentata | reverse complement strand
AAAGCGAATTGAAAAAGAAATGGAAGCAAAGCGAATTGAAAAAGAAATGGAAGCAAAGCGTATTCTTGAAGAAAAAGAGCTAGAAAATGCTTTTCAACTGAAGAAATTGCAATTAGAGTTAGAAAATAAGTCCAAGTCGAGGGAAATGACTCTGGTGCCTAAAAACCAAAGCTGGAAATTAGACATCTTATGCAAAAATTTGATCCTAAAGATGGTGATATAAGTTTGTATCTCGTTTTGTTCGAAAGACAAGCTAAACGAGTTGATATTGCTGAAGACTTATGGGTATCTCACTTAATTGGATTGTTGCCTTATGAGATGTCGCAGCTCATTGCCAGAGAGTCAGAAGAAATTTCAAACGACTACTCGCATATAAAAAAATTATTGCTGAAAAGATACAGATTTTCGGCTGAAAAATTTCGACAAAAATTTCATAACCATGTAAAAGGTTCGGATAGCAATTAGACAGATTTCTTATATGAAGTGAGAAACTACTTTGAAGAATGGTTGAAAGGACTGGGAGTAAACTCCTTCACCGAACTTAGTGATTTAATTGTGACTGAGCAGATTAAAAGAAAAGTGCCTTGGGAGGCTAGAGAACATTTTATTGACGAATGGTCGGATATAAAAAGTCCAGAAGTACTCGTTCAAAAGCTGAATGAATATGATAGCATCCGTAGCCTTTGGAAGAAAAAACCTTTCAGTGGTTCTTCAAAAGAGAGATCTCTGACTTGGAAAGCTAAATCTCCGAGTGAAAATAAAGCATCTTTTCATATTAAAAAGGAAGATTTTGATGCTAAGAAGCATTCAAATAATGAAGACTTTGACAAAAGAAGAGTAATTAAATGTTATAAATGTGGTTCTAAGGATCATATTAGACCAAATTGTCCCTTGTTGATAAACAAAGAAAATTCTGCAACTGTAAATCATATATTTCAAGCTTACGAAGATGATGTAATGTTACCACACACTTCTATGGGCGAAGTAAATGGATTCCCTATGCCTATTCTGCGGGACACAGGATCTAGTATTGATGTTGTGAGCCTCAAAGTAATAAAACCAGAAATGTTTACAGGTGAGCAGGTTTGGGTTCAGCAGCCATTAGATGATTCACCGGTGTGCTTACCACTAGCTGAAGTTGAGCTGAAAGGTGAGTTTGGATACTTGATAACTAAGACAGCGATTGTATCTAACAAAGCCGATAAAGGTAGATATCTGTTAGGGAATAGAACTGCAGCCCTTATAGAAAAGATGGAGAACATTCCTGTTTCCCAACAACTCAATGCAATCCAAACACGAGCTCAGAAACGATTGGAAGAGGAAAAAGAGTTGGTGCATATCAAAGAAAATGAACCTTTATCTGTAGAGGAAACTGAGACGACAGCTACAGAAGATATCGAAGATGATGTTTTATTCTCTTTTCCTTCTAAAGAAGAATTCGAGGGCTTGTCATTACTAAAGATTGATTCTAAAGCCTTTATCACTGCTCAACAAGAGTGCAAAGAACTACAATCTTTGGTGAAAAACATAGGTAAAACAGAATGCAAAATTGGGTTCAAAATTCTCCCAAATGGACTTTTGGTAAAAGGGAAGACAAATAAATTAGGTGACGATAAACTTTTATTGGTAGTGCCTAAAGAATTTCGAGAAAGACTCAAGACTCTGTGTCATGACGGTGCAGCAAGTCATTTAGGCGTTACAAAAACTAAAGACATTCTTTCAAAATATTTCTTTTGGCCGAATTGCTACAAGGAAATAGAAGAATATGTCCGAAGTTGTGATCACTGTCAACGTGTGGGAAAACCTAATGACAAGAAAAAGGCTCCTATGAAATTAGTTCCAATAATTCAAGAAGTGTTTGCTAAAATCAATATTGATGCTGTCGGACCATTGCCGATTACTGAATCTGGAAAGAAGTATTTGATTACAGCGATGTGCTTGGCCTCCAAATATCCCGATGCTGTCGCTGTAACGAACATCACATCCACTTCTGTCATCGATGCACTTCTTCAAATTTTTAGTCGCATGGGATTTCCGAGAGAAATTCAGCATGATCAAGGGACTTCTTTCATGAGTGAAGTCACAACAGAATTCTTTGAACGTTTTGGAGTAAAAGTTGTACATAATTCAGCTTATCATCCACAGAGCAATCCTGTTGAACGTTTCCATCGAACGCTTGGTCGAATACTCCGTGTCTTATGTGTCGAAGAAGGGCCGGAGTGGGAAAAACATGTTCACGCCGCCTTATTCGCTCTAAGAACTGTCACTCACGAATCTACAGGGTTTAGCCCAGCTGAACTGGTTCATGGGAAAAACCTTAGAACACCCGTCACTCTACTCTATGAAAATTGGCTCCAATCCGAAGAAGAACAAACTCCAGTGACTGAATATATGTTCACTCTACTTAATCGATTGAAACGTTACCAAAATCTTGCTGTCAAGGAAATGGAAAAATCCCAACAAAGAAACAAAATTTGGTATGACAAGAAAGCTGTGAAAAGAGAGTTTCAGGATGGAGACTTAGTACTGATTTTCGCTAATTGTAGAGCAAACAAACTTAGCTCACGCTGGACTGGGCCTGGTACTATTTTGAAAAAACTCTCCGAAACTAATTACGTGGTGTCCGTACCAAATAGGAAGGATAAGTCTCAGGTATACCATGTGAATATGTTAAAGCCGTATTACAAGAGACCAGAACAGATTAATTATCTTTCCTTAGAAACTGAAGAAGGAATTGGAGTTGATGAATTAGAGATTCCTCATCTGGAACGAACTCCAAATGTTCTGGATTTATCAGAAATCACCCCAGAATTGACTGGAAATACATTGACGGAAGATCAGTGTGAACAATTGAGAAATGTTATCTGGAAATATCGAGAATGCTTTTCCAATGTTCCAGGAAAAACTAACCTCGTCACTCATGACATTGAACTAGTGTCGGACGATGCGGTGCTGTCAAAGCCTTATAGGACATCACCTAGGCAAAATGAAATCCTACGTAAGGAGATACAGAAAATGCTTTCCATGAAAATTATTGAAGTAGGATATTCTGACTATACCTCACCTATGGTACTAGTGGAAGCACCTGGAAAAGAGCCACGTCCATGCATAGATTATAGAAATCTCAACAAAATTACGAAGACCAAATTTTACCCACTACCGAATATAGAAGAAAGAATTGAAACAATGTCTTCTGCAAAATTTATAACAGTTTTAGACTTGTCAAAAGGATATTGGCAAATTCCTTTGTCTAAACATGCTCAAAGGTTGTCTGCATTCGTCACAAATTTTGGCACATACATACCATTACGTATGCCATTTGGGCTTAAGAACGCTCCTTATGAATTTAGTCGAATGGTAGCACAATTGCTGGAGGCTTGTGAAGATTTTGCTGTGCCTTATCTCGATGACATCGCCATATTTTCTGTCTGTTTCCAAGACCATATCAAGCATCTAGAAACCGTGTTGCAAAGAATACAAAAGGCTGGTTTGACCATTAAACCATCTAAATGTAAATTTGCGCAAAGTCAAGTCCAGTACTTAGGACATATAGTGGGACAAGGATGTAGAAGGCCTTCAGAGTTGAAGATAGAGGCTGTAAAGAACTTTCCAACTCCACGTACCAAAACGGATATACGAGCATTTTTAGGTCTAGCGGGATATTATTCTCATTATATTCCCATGTTTTCTACAATTGCCGCGCCTCTAACAGATGCTTTAAAGGGAAAATGCCGAAAAGGAGAGGTGCTTTGGACGGAAGATTGTGAGAAAGCCTTTAAATCATTGAAGCAGGCTCTTGCACGCAAACCAGTGCTTCATTCTCCTGACTATAACCGTCCATTCATATTACAGACAGATGCTTCTGATAATGGGATAGGTGTGGTTCTATCTCAAGTGACTGAAGAGGACCAAGAACATCCAATCGTCTATCTTAGTAGGAAGTTCTCGAACGTGGAAAAGAACTACTGTGTTAGTGAAAAGGAGTGTGCTGCTATTATTTTTGGAATTCAGAGACTTAAATGCTATTTGGATGGCCAGAGCTTAACTATTGTGACTGATCATAATCCTCTAACTTGGCTCAAAACCAATGCAAGCAAAAATTCTCGAATTTTGAGGTGGTCATTGGCACTCCAATCCTTTAATTTCAATATAATTCATCGTAAGGGTAAGCAGCACAAAAATGCTGACGCGTTGAGTATGATCCCTCCTCTTCCTGTCAAGTAGTGTACTGTCTGGCAAATATGAAATGGGTCTTTAAAAGAAAAAGTTTCTTTTCTTTTGTATTTATATATACATTTAATCTTTTATATAATTATCTTCATATATATTTTTTGTGTCATTTACAGTATCTATGCATGTGTAGTAGTTTTTGTTTTGAGTCTATTTTCAGCTTTTCGCCTACGTCGAAAAGTTTCCAAGAGGGGAGGAGTCTGTACTGTCCTAAATTGAGATAGATGGCGCTGTCCGCGCTCGACGAAAGAGACGTCGCCATATTGAGTTGGAGCGGAAAAAGATTGGTTTTAGCATGTCTTGACGCGTAACAGAGCTGACTTCTAAATTGTCTAATATTTCTGGACTTCTAAATGTTCTCAATATTCTGATATTTGTTAATTTTCTAAATCTTGTTTCTAAATTCATTTTAAATGTTTTGTGTTGTCTGTGAATAAATGTTCTTAATGTTAAAGAGTTTCGTTACTTTAAGCTAAGACATTACAGGCTAAAAAGTTTTTCTCAAAAAAAAAAAAAATTGAAGAAATCTTATGCTTTAGAATCAATTCCGATTTCTCTCCTTAAAATCTAAGTCATCCATCGTCGGTCACTTCTCCTACCTAACCTTAACACTGAGCTACGTCTCGAGAAGGAGAAATTGAAAATTGCAAGGCATTTTGCTTTCTATTTCGCTACTTAATATTGTGATTCTGTCATATTTCTATACATATTTATATTGATTGTAGGTATTTAATAAAAAGTAACTGAAATAAAAGTTTTCTTTGTTGACCTAAGAAAAAATTGACTTAAAATTACTTTTGTACATTAATTGTTTTCGTTCTTTCTACTTATATACTGGGCTCGCCATTCTACTTTCGCCATGGTTTAGACTTTAAAAAAATTGACAAAAATTAGCAATTGAACAGTGCCCGTTAAATTATAAAGAATAAAAGCGTTAGAAAAATTAACAATTGCTTCCACAAAATTATATTTTACGTAAACACGCACACACCAGAAGCAGTCTACGCAAAACGTTCTCGTATGCTCTATAATACAGGCTCTTTTCTACCATTCTCCGCTGCAGAAAATTGTGGATCTTTGATTTTAGTTTAGTTGTATTAACGTCCCGTTGTAAAGCAACGCTATTTTGACTTCATAATTTTAAACCTCGGTCAGATGACGAGAACGACATCTCGGCTGGCACTCCCCTCCCCCTTCTACACGCACATCACACCAGCTGTGGACCTTGGGTGAAACCGTGATTCTTTTTGATCACATTGGTGAAACATATTTACAAAACATAGATCTTTAACGTAAATCTAACTTTTTTGTTTGTACTGTACGATTAATCCAACTATGCAGTTAAAACAAAAGTAACAAAAAATCGAATATGTATTTTAGAAGCCATTTCATTTTCCGACTATAACCAAAATTCATGTTGAATTACAATTGAGATCATGAAAGTGCGTACTGAATTTCATACATTTAAGTCAGTGTCTTTACATGCATACGAAAATACCAAAAGGGAAATGATTATTGTTGTTGTTTCTTATGGCAATTGTCATAGACAAACCTACTCACAAATCGTCAGCGGTATTAAGTCGAGAGAGAGCAGAGGATGCCATCTGAAGATTTATTAGGGCCTCAGTAGCCTGGTGATAAGGTTTCAGCTCGTGAACCCTAGACGTTCAGTTTCGAAACCCGATTTCACAGCAGAACCATCGAGTGAGAGTGTCTGTTTTACGTCAAATCGTTAAAGACAAACGTCCTCCGGCTGGGTTGGTGTGGTAGAGGGGGTACCAGATCTCGTGTCATCTTCGTCAGCTAGCCGAGGTTCAATATTATAAGGACCACCCCCAAAAAAGCCTTAGTGTTGCTTTACAACAGGACGTTAATATAACTAAACATATGTTTAGCTCAAGGCGTTCTTAAATTATCGTTATCAAAGAAAAAAAATTGGCATAATTTTTTAAAAAATATGTTTTTTCGGATTCGAAGAGATTTCAAACTTGGTTTTTTGATTTCTTAAAATCTCTAGTTTGAATTTTTTGACGATTACAGTACGTCTTCGTTGTATACTTTATGTACGAAAAAATACAAGTAGTATTTTTTGCAAATGACAAAAACGGCTATTTCCTTTTCGTAATCTATAATCGATTAATTTAAAATGAAGGAGGAATTAAAGGAAACATTTTGTGTTGTTACTTATGGCACTTCAAAAGTCTACTGATAGTTATCTATCAGTGATTTAAGCCGAGTGAGTGTTTCTGGTTCTTCAGTGGAGCCAACTAGTCCCGAGAGTAAAACTTAGCTACTTCATGTGTCTCATTCCTTGCACAATCCCTAGAAAGAACACTTAACAACCGGGACTCGAACCCGAGACTGGGCATCTCAGGGAAGATGCGCTACCCCTATGCCAGGACACTCGGGAAGGGTAAGTGATTATCTCTAATGCAGTTTGGAAAGAAAACACTTTAGCTGGATCTGTATAACACTTTAAATAATTTCTGTTATTTATTTTATTTTTGTTAGCGATATTCATAGGGTAAAAACGATCGAGAAAAATAATGAAGAAATATCAAGGAAGAATATACGTTGAAAAAGTAAAAGCTTAATTTGCAACAAAATTTTTTTAACAAGAAATTAAAATTTAAAAATAATAATGGTTTTTCTTATTCACTTTATCAAAATTACTTTCATGTACCCCTACTTGCTTCATTGCATTTTCCTTGGGGCTACTCATTTTGCTGTTCAACAACTCCTGTATTGTGTATATTGATGAAACACTGAGATTATAGAAATATCTAATGAATTTCCAGTTAAAAATTCACCTTCAATAAGAACATTGTAAGAAAAATTAATGTTATGACAAAAAGATTATAAATGACATCACGTTTCATACTATTTTATTCTAATTGCTCCATAAAAAAATCTCTAAAAAATCTTAATAATATTGTTTGAATGAAATTTTCGCATGCTAATTAGAAATTCATGATTCACAACTCTAATGCAGTCTAAGCATTTGGTCTTTCGTAAACATAAACACATATACGCAAACGATAATGAATTTAGAGATATTGACTAATGCCAGATGTTTATACTGATTTTTCAGATGCATTCCAAACGATTTCTTGCACGCGTTTAACAACACTATTGCAGCTTTAGCCTTTTGTCTGTTTTAAACGCGAACACATCAATATAAAACTGTAACCGTAAAAAATTTCATTTGTTTCGGTAATTTTTTATATTTTTTTAGTAAAAATTCTTGAAGCATGTTCTTTGATTAATAATATCACAATTTTATAATCCCGAATAGGATATTATTTATTATTTTTAAAATAGCGTACTAGCAAACCATTATCGTTTGCTAACGCCAGATGTTTATACCCATTTTTCAAATGAATTCCAAACGATTTTTTGAACAAATTGAAAATATTTGAGATGAACTTATAATGAATTAAATTAATGAAATTTTTAGCTAGACCAAATGAGACATTTATTTATGTTTATTTTCTTCTGATTTAAATGATGAAATTTATTAATATCTCGATTTCAAGCATAGTGTTCACAGTGTTTATTATATTAAACTTATTTCTAAAGAGCAACATTTTTTATTGCATTTTTATATGATACCTTGAACTATTTATCAATATAATATTAAAACATCATTTATAATCCTCATCGTTTACTGAATTTGTCATATCAGCCTTGGCGAGTCATTTGGCGATTAATCCCTGAAATGTGACTAATATTATTCGAAAATCTAATTTGCCTTTCAAATGCGTTTTTCTCAACCAATTGAAGCAAAAAATTTGGCACAAAATTGCTCTATTAGTAAAAAAAACTTATAAAATCCCATCCAAACTTGATATATTATGTGATTGCGTTTTTAAGTTATTGCATTCTTGTGTTTCTGAAAATATAGACCGACAGACAATCAACCCTTTCTTGCTTTTATCTCAAACTTTGATAGGTGTCTAAGCTATAAAAAATAAATCTGCATACCTAATTTTGCCTATCTAACTTTCTTCATTTTGTAATTATCATGTTAACTTAGATTCGGATAGCCGGACATCCTTTGAGGAGATTCCACTCAAAATTTACTAGAAATATGCAATTTTGATGTAAACATTATATAAATTTTCTAGTTAAAAGCATTTTTGAGTTATCTTTGTCAGAGAGAGACGAGTATTTTCCAAAAATATGCTTTTCCATAATCAAGGATGTCTAAAACGTGGAAAGCTGTCAAATTTTCGAGTTCACATATTTTAATGATTGCTATACTTTCTCTGTAGTACGTGCAGGAGAAAACGAAAAATTCAAAATTATTCAGTTACATCAAGGGCTTGACTAAGGCAGGGGCATACGGGACAGTTGCCCCGTATGCCTCTACATAAATGGAGGGCCTTCAAATCGAATAGAAATGTTATTTTATGTTTCTTTCTTCTTACGTTTCTTCTTCACTAATAAAGTTGTCGTTGTTGTTAGTGGCACTTTGCCATGGACAAACTTCGCCGAGTCATCATTGAGTTTTAAGCCGAAAGGAGTGTCTCTTGTTTTTGAAGTAGGGCCAAGAGTGCGACTTAGCTAGTCATTCATCACAGTCCCTTGCACAACCCCTTTTTAAGGGGAGCACACTCGTACACCTTACAGATAGAACACAGAACAACCATGCTCGAACCGGGATTCGAACCCGGGACGCCCAGCTCTCGAGGAAGACGCATTACCCTTATACCAGTTCGTAGGCTCATTACTAAAGTAGTGAAACAGAGGGAGCCCCAAAAATGTTTTTGTACCGGTCCCCAATTAGGTTAAGTCGGGGCCTTATCACATATTGTTTTTATGATAAATGAGATTGTCATTTTGGTTAATACGAAAATTAGAGTCATTAAATTATGAGTCATTTAGGCCATCACAAGAAAAAATTGATAAAAACAATCGACTATCTTATTACAGAAACTCGTATATAATATTTTAGTTTGAAAAATGTTCATGCAGCGACTTGTAAAAATGTGCGAATATTGGAAAACTTTTCTTGGTAAAGGGATGGTTGGACTACAAAAGAGGGTAGAGGGCACCAAGCAATGACCCCTTGTCCACTTTTCTAAGCGGCCGTGCGAGATTAATGTTCTTAAAGGGGTTGTGTTTAAGGCGGGGGTCATTCAGCCATACACACCTCCTATACAAAAGATTCTGGAAAGGGGGAGCGCTTGTAGGATAAGAATACCTGAAGGTCACACACTTCAAAATAGCTTTCACAGAGTTTGAAAGTAGTCTAAAATTAAGAAGGTTTTCCACGTAAAGTACAAAATCCATGTGCAGGTGTTTGAAGGGTGATATACTGAATGGAAATGATCGTAAAATTGTGCAAAGCCAGAAGTACGGAGTCTACAGAATATGTCAGGTTTGTTTTAGTATGGACAATTTTGATTGGTAATTAATAGATGTCATGCTAAAAAATTTTAGTTGATTTAAAGAGAAATTAAAATATATAGGAAAATGGTTCTAAATTCTGGGAACACTCTATTTAAAGTAAGCGTGGAGGGGGAGGGGGGATTTAATAGCAGAGTCTTACTTTTGAACCAAAAATGAAGAAAGATTATTTTAATACAAGATTTCACTTTTAAATTTCCAATATTAGAATATTTTTATCATGTCAGAACATGGTGTTTTGGGGATGAGGTGTTTGGCGTCAACAAAAATCCGTAGGAGAAAGATAAAAATTGTGTTATCTGCAAGAGCATCTCAGAAATCTGCTTTTAATAACGCGTTGCCATTGCATTTACAAAAGCTCTGATTAAAAAACTAAGTTAATGACTACAGCAAATAAAACGTAGAAAAATGTCATTTTGAGCACGCGATTATATGAAATGAAATAAATAGGAAATGCGGTAATTTTTTAAGCAATAAAAGCGAGGAAAAATCTTTTTGGATCGTTTGCAATACTAAAGTGACTCAATCGATGAAACAATTAAAATGAATAAAAATATTATTTTAATTCGCACGAACACGTGGTGCTTGGCAGCTCCAGAAATGATGCTCTGACATGATACATTGAAATATGCATAGAAGATTTCATTTTTTGATTATAAGTTCTACAACTATACTAAATTAATTCAACGAAAAAATGCGATTCATTATTATAACATAATCTATACTACTATTATAAATGTGAAAGTTTGGAATGGATGATGTTAGTCAATCACGCCAGAACAGCTGAACGATATTGGATGAAATTTAGCATAGAGATAGATTATAATCTAGAATAGGACATAGGCTACTATTTATTCTGGTTAATTGAGTGGTTAATTTTTTATTAATTAAAAACTGACTTTCCCATCAAAAATCTTCATTTCCCCACCACCAAATGAGTAAGGCTTTAGTTTGTTTTTTCTCACGCTAATAAGGTTAGATTTAACGTGTTTTTCGGCCGATTATTTCAAACCATTCTATTTATTTTCTTAGTGCTTGATGCATTTAAAATTAAACATTGTAATGAATAGATTTTTCGGATTCATTTCGAAGTACTTTTGAATTAAAATAAAACAGAATAAAGGAAATTAAAAATTTCTAATCTGTATTGCGTTACCCCAACTGGCGTAGAAAATTCACAATTGGCGTCAGGCCGTAATTTCTCACTCATACACATCAAAATTTCCACGCGTACGAAGTCGCATTTAAAAGCTAGTATAATATAATTTAGCACTACCTTCTAATTCAATTATTTTTAACACAGAAATTTTTTTTTAATTTAATCAACTCGCTAATGATGTGTTTAAATTTATTATTTTGTTTCAATAACTTCATGAAAATATGCATGTTTTTAATTTTTAATGCGCTTATCAAGGCAAAACAACTAAAGTAATAAAATTCTTCGAAACTAAAAACATAATTATTCGTTAAAGAGTTCCTTACTTATAAATAAAAATCCTTTCCCTATTATGATAATTATAAGAAAACAAAAAATTCAAAAAGATTTAATATTAAAAGTTATTATTATCTGGCACCTGTCAAAGGGATGAAGTAAAATAAGTTAAATGAGTATCAATTTTCTAATTTATTATAAATAAGTTGCTAATTACTTTTAATGTTATTTTACACTAATTTTTAATGGTTTGTTGTAAACAAAATTAAAAGTTTTACATTTTATAAATTATTAAAATTATATTTTTTTACTAATTTGTTTATTGGCAACAAGAAAAATTAGAATGTACCAACGGCACTTCTCAGTTCAATGGCCTTAACAGTCACATAGCCTTAATTCTCTAATATAAAACTTAACTTGTAGCCTTTGGCGACCAATTATTTGCCCAGCACACTAATAATATTAATCAAGTGATATCAACCAATTTTGATAACCACAACTAATTAACCAAATGAAAATAATGTTTAAAATTGTATTTCCACAAAAAACATTTAGAAATTGTTCTGTTTATCTGTAAATGTCAAATGGCGAATAAAATTGTCAAAATTTGGTGGCTTGTTTGAAGCTGGGGATTCAATGGAAGGTTTTATTGGAAGGGGGGCAATAGGAATTTGGACGTCATTAACGAAGTATCTCTAGACATCAATATCTTTCAATTAAAAAAAAAAGAAAAGGAAAGAAAAATGTTAAGTTGGTACATACTTTGGTACATACTGGTACATACTTTCCTTCATGGTTTTTTCCCGTGCAGAATATTGAGTGAAATAGTGCTTTCAAGATTTATCTCAAAGGTATGTGGTTAAGGGAAGGGTTAAGGGAGGGGATCAGGTGTCGTCCTCGTTATCTGACCGTGGTTCAAAATCACGAGGAACGTCCCAAAGTAACCCTAGTGTTGCTTTACAACAGGACATGATATGATTAAAACTGAAATAAAATTTCTCAAAATTTGATAGAAATCTACAAACTTGACATACAGGTCATATACCAAATTTCATCCATTTAGATAAAAACTTTTTTGAGTTATCTTTGTCACAGACGCACAGACGGATGGACATTTACTAAAATTGTGTTTTTCGAACTCAGGGAGGTTCGTCAATAAACACGAAGATTGATCAAAATCCCTAGCTAGAATTTTTTGATGATTTTAATACTTTTTTTTACTAGGTATAGGAAAGTAAAAAACGATTCTCATATTGTAAGTGTGCCGATACGACTTTTATAATAAATTAATTGTTATTAGTAATTACTTTGTCAGCCAATATTATTGATTTTTAGTCTATTAAATGATAATTATCGAATGCATTTTTTTAAAAATCAACGTTGTTATTTGGCACGAATGAAAAATATGATTTCATTTAAATCAGTTCACTAAAAATTAGTATAGTTTATAAATGTGAAATAAAAGCAGATATCAGAAATCTTTCTACGGATTTAATGATTGGGAAAAGCAAGCGATTGATTGTTTTGATGGATGAGTTGAAATTCCATCAAAACATGTCAAAACCAATTGCTCATCAAATTGAATTTTTAAAAAATAACAAAATAGGATTAAAATTATTCTGAAATGAAAATGATATCTTTAAAAATGTTTTTAAAAGGTTCAAGAAAATGTAATTTATTTTTATAAGATATGAACATTAATTTTAACAGGCAAGTAATAACGATATCCCATCTGAAGATGGTTAGGCTTATTTTCACTTTGGATTAAATTGTTTGTTTGATACCTATTTTTTTCATTTCTGTTATATTCTCTCTCTGAATGAAGTCTTTGTTGAAACAGAGAACCTTGTAAAGAGCATTTTAAATGATAGTTTGTTTACATTTGATTATTGCCATACCACAGTAAATAAATAAGAGCTAAATAGCTCTTGTGTCCTGTATGTTGTGTTTTATAGGGAGAGATTCTATTTTCGGAAGCATACAGGATGATTAGAAACAAATATTATCGCATAATTTTTAAGAACAATTCTTGTATATATATGAATTTATTTCTTGTATCTTGGTAATGGCTCTAATGATTTGGGTCAAATTTTATATATAGATTATAGTTTGCTTTTTGACTTTATTTATATTGGTGTCACTCCTGAAAAAAAAAAACAGATTGTAAACACACACATATATATAACATTATTATTTGTTGTAAGCAGAAGGTGGTTTCGAAGTTATAATTGGCCCTTTGAATTTTTAAGTTCATTTTATTTCACCACGAAAAGCAGGGCCTGATTAAGGCAGGGGCATACGGGGTAGTTGCCCCTTGCCCCCACTTTTATGGGGGCCCTAAATTGAATAGAAATTTTATTTTACATTTTTTTTTCTTTAATGAATCTCCTTCATTACTAAAGTATTGAAACAGAAGGGGCCCCAAAGAAGTTTTTACCCTGGGCCCTAACTTGGCTTAGTAGGGCCCTGATGGGAAGCAGGCATTATGCGCAAGCAAAAAGCGACGAGTGTAACACAGAACGACTCGATTGCCTTTAGATTTTAATAGGGATCTTTGACGCATGTCAATCATATGTACAGCTCGCGAAAGGGAATCATAGGGATCTTTTAATGGAATTTGCTAAGCTGGAAAATTTCTGTCCCTAGACTCGGAGAGTTGGAAAGTAGCCTGCTTTTAGCTGATTCAGCAATTTTACAAAACTTCTGTTGAATTAATTAACTAGAGCGAGGGGAATTGATCAGGAAAT
Organism: Argiope argentata; assembly: GCA_026289955.1. Classification (NCBI taxonomy): domain Eukaryota; kingdom Metazoa; phylum Arthropoda; class Arachnida; order Araneae; family Araneidae; genus Argiope; species Argiope argentata. The sequence continues at coordinate 338,939 of JAOUZG010032726.1, read as the reverse complement.
AAGAGAATATATTAGAATGAAGTTACTATGGCTAATTTAGATTGAAAATTAAGAAATTAATTTGAATTTAAATTGAGAGTTTAAAATATCATTACACACACACACACAAACACACAAACACACACACACACATAGATATATATATACACTCGATATACACATTCTCAAAGCCAGATTCTGGCATTTTTCCGTAAAAATTAACGAGATATTCTTGATTTTCATACCATTTTAAAGTTAAAAAATTCTTTTCAATAATATCAACTTAATTATTATAGAATTTTTTTCGGAATTTTAACTCCCCCCCCCCGAATAGATGGCCATTTTGGCCTGGTAACATGCTTTCGCTTCGGGACTGACATTTTCCAGATGTTGAAATTTTAGAGCTCACGAGAGTAAAATCCAACAAACATTAAAAGAAAAGAAAAAAAATCCCAATTTCTACACTCATTCATTTCCTGAAAGATTGCCAATGAGATAATAGGACTAAAACCACGTTCCAGTCGTAGGAAAAAAAAGAAGAAGAAAAAGGACCTAAAGAAAGAGATCACCCAAGAACAAAGTGCACGAGTCGGAAAGAAAGTGCCATAAATTAAATCGCAAGATGTCACAATCACACAAAACCGGGCACAACACCGACATATACGACTGCAGTCTACTCTGTGGCACGGAGGGTGCAGTGAAAAAAAAGAAAGAAAAAAAGAAGAAAAAGTTTCTGTAATGGCGAGTCATTAAGATGTCAGGCTGGATGGTGATTGAAGGTGGAGGAGTTCACCTCTTTCGCTGATGGCGATGGCTTCCTCAGAGACGCTTTGACACAAAATTACTACTTTTCGAGGCCGCTAAAAACCGACAAGGGAAGGACAAAATGGATCCGCCTATTTGCGAGGTTCTCCGATCCGGAGGGTAGTTAGGATTTCCTATCTGGCTTCTGTTCTTTCCCTTTTGCCTTTATGCTATTTCTCAAGAGGGAGGAAAAGATATGGTTAATCTTCTGTTAGTTTATTATATAATTACACTTAAAAACGAAAAGTCCATGGTCTTTTGAGATAAAATTGCAGAGGATTCGAAATTCTTGTTTGTCGCCTGTCCGCCTATTCGAATAAACGTTAAAATAATAATTACAAAAAGTAGATAGCTAGATAGATAAGATTCAGTATACACATATTTAACATATATAATGTTGACACTTGTCGAATTTTGAATTCTGTATTCCCACAATATAAAAATCATGTGTTTGTTGTTGCTGCTGTTTCTCATCCCCGTAACCAGCAGAGCTAGATCAGGTCCATGAACTCATTGACCCTGAGAAAGTCCAGTACCAAAAGGGGATCATGATCCAGGTCCTGTCTTGTAAGATCCAGACAAGATAAAATGTTGCCGGGAGAAGTCTGTGCAGAAGAACCTTTGTTGTTGTCGTTGTTACTTATGGCACTTGCCTTTGGATAAGCCCCCCACTGATATAGCAGTAGATTTAAGCCGAAAGGGGCGTCTCTTGTTTTTGAAGTAGAACCAGCTAGGGCCAAGAGTACGACTTAGCTACACGCTCACCGCATTTGCTTGCACAGCCACCTTTTACAGGGGGCACAGTCACACATCTCACAGATAGCACACAGAAGAACTACCGTGCCCGAACCGGGACTCCCAGAACACGAGGAAGACGCACTACCTCTGTGGCGGAAGGCCGACAGAAGAGTGTTCTAACTGCTTAGCACCTCCGACAAAAGTCATTGATAATGGATGGCCACAAGAGGAAACTGGTAAGAGCATCTACTACTGCCTCGAACCAACCCGGGAGCCACCAGGGCGCTTACTCTGATACCATGGGTGCACCGGCGAGACCATCCAAATGGCCTTATTTGTAGCCTTGTGTTTAGAAAAAAGCTCCATGTAAGTAAGAGAAGAGGCAGACGTATTGGTCTCGTCAGCACCAGCTTCAGCCAACCTGTCAGCCATTTCATTTCCAGCAACGTCGACATGAGACGGAATCCACTGAAAGTGAATCCGATGAGAAAGGGGAAAGATGTTTAAAGTTCTTGAGTATCTTTGCACCAGTACTGTCACTCACGTTATGCCAATCGGCCGAGTGCTGGACAGCACTTCTACTGTCCTTAAAGATTCAGATATATTTAAAACTGCGATAGCAACATGATGGAGTTCAGACCTTCTAGAAATTGCTATAAGCTCGCTTCAAAATACCGAGAAGATGTCTGGATTTCTTCTCTGGATTTTAATTTGTAGATCCTAAATTCGAATGTAAATGCCACTACCAAAACTATCATTATCAAGTGTACTGCTGTCCGTGTGCATATGAACAGCGACCTTGGGGGTGTTGATTATTCTTTCAAGAGCTGATTGTTTCAGGTAGCACGACAAATCCATTTGCTTGTTAACCTGGGCAGAAAGGTTCACATGAAAAAAAAACTACATCGAGACCTTCAGAAGGGTCGATAATTTGTCATAAATTGTGATATTCTATAGAACTGGCGACAAAGTGGCCAGAAACAACCTGCTCAAAGGGACTCCCACACTTGAACCTCTGGTTACTGTTCCATGACCCTAGAAATTTCGAGGTACGATTCTGTACGCCAGACTAGAAAGCTTATAGTAGTACTTCACCAAACAAGCAATTCTTCAAAGACTAAATCATGTATTTAACCCTTTGGATTAAATGTCTTTCTGTCCGAACTTTCAGAAACATGTAAACACGATATTTCAAAAATGCAATGTCAAATTTAGTATATGATTTTGTGTTTATAAGTGCAGTTTTGTGTTAAATTAGGATTTTAAATTGGTTGAGAAAAACGTGTCTAAAGCACAAATTCAATTCCTCGATATTATTAATACATGTCAGGGATTAATCGCCAAACAACTCAAGCATCACATGATAGATTCAGTAAAAATGCTGAATGAAGCTAAAAGTTAATACATTTGTAACCTTAGTACGCTGGTGCCTTGTAAGGCATTATTGTTGTTATTAGGGCGTTTGCCATGTGCAAGTTTCACCGAGGCATCAACGAGTTTTAAGCCGAAAAGATCGTCCCTTGTTTTGAAGTAACACCAACTGGGGTCAAGAGTACGATTTTTCTACTCACTCATCCCATTCGCTTGTACAGCCCCTTTTTACGAGAGGGCACAATCACACACCTTACAGATAGAACACAGAACAACCATGCCTGAACCGGGACTCGAATCCGGGACGTCCAGCTCTCTGTGAAGATTTGAAGGCGTTCTTTGGCATGACAAATTTATTAGTGAGATTTCGAGAAAGTTTTGGGAAGACTACTCAAACTGATTTTAAAATATAAGAAAAAAATAATTCCGAGCTTCATATTACACCTTTCAAATATATAAGTGTGAATTTAGAAGCTATAAAGAACCAACAGACATATACAAATGGATTCAGGTTCCTTTTTATGGTTACATACTAGCAGACTTTGGCAACCAAAAGGTTTGTAGAGAACACGGCTTGTGATTACAACTAAATCGCATGTGCTTAGCTTGAAATTTAGTGTTCCTTCAATAAAATAATCGTATCAAGTTGTTTTAGGCATTAAAATGATATATTTAATACTCTTAACCTGGTTGGTAGAACGTTGGACATGCATTCCTTAAATTGCGAGTTCGAGCCCTTATAGCAGCTGAAGACTCTCTATGTGTGGTGGCTGGCGCACGTTAAATCGGTCGTGGTCACGAAGTCCTCCATATCGAGAATGATACCACTGGAGATACTGGATAAGAGGTGATCGTTGTCAGTTCCAGGTCTAAGTTACGGTCTGTATATGAATGAATGAAGTCCGCCGCTGTTAAAAGGGTTTGTGACGTATGTTAGCTCGAAGTCAGATTTCTGCCTTCATATGCTCAGAGGCCTATACCTTCAGAAGTTACTGCACCCCTCTTTCCATTGTAAAGCGGAACACGAGAACAATATTTAATGCTCTTACGCTGATTCTGATTATTATTCACGTAAAATTTCCTAATGACTTTTATAAATCATAGTGTAATTAAAAACGCAACTGACCTGTTTTTGAAACTTTTCCGACATTTTAATATCCGTTTCTTCTTGTTATAAACGACACAGATATTGAAAGAATCGTTGTTCTTGTTCTTTTGGTTTGAAAAATGGAAGGCTAAGATTAAATATTTGAAGAAACAATGAAACTGTTTGTGTTTCATTACAAATATGAAATGATAATATTGAAAAAAAATGTAGAAAAAGGGACAACTAAAGGGATATATTTCATGAGAAATTTTTTGAATGTTAAAATGATGGGAAAATAATTCTGAAACAATAATATTACGGAAGTTATCGTGAAAAAAAAAGGCCATCATCTTGCATAGTTTGTGTTGAATCAAATTGCTCCAGTTCTAAAATTCCCACGCTCAGAGTATATTTGTTTTTAATTTTCTAGCTCTAGGTCAGACATTTAGGACTGTAGAGCACTAGCACACACTTAGAGACAATCATAAATTGTTCTTTATTATTAGAAAAAATTATTATACAGAGACAGAGTTTCATTAAAATTTCTATATTCAGGAATCAGTAACATTCTTATAATTAGAAATATTAAAATTCCTGTATGCAGAATCCACGAAATTTTTACATTCAGAATCATTGAAACTCTTGCATTCCGAATCAGTAAAATTTTTATTAAACTTCTTACATTCAGAATCAGTAAAATTCTTACTTAAAATTCTTAAATTCTGAATCTAAAATTCTTACATTCAAAATCAGTAAAACGTTTACTTAACTTCTTGCATTCAGAATTAGTAGTAGAATTCTTACTAAAATTCTTTCAACTCTAAAGTATTAAGGTTCTTACATTCAGAATCAGTAAAATATTTACTTAAATTCTTATATTCAGAATCAGTAAGATTTTTACTTAACTTTGTGGTGTAACGAGTAGCAAAAACATTTTATTATTGAATTTAGAAGTTGTGTGACAACTCAACTCTACCTTGTGCATTGACTGGTGTTCGAAAGACTAGATATACGTTAAGCGTTACTTCCGTTATCTCCGATAGTTTTATTTAAATATTTTAAATGTAAATTAACTGTAAATATTAAATGTTTTTATCTCTTTAAACACTGCACAACTTCATACATCCAGAATCAGTAAAATTCTAGCTAAAGTTCTTAAATTCAGAAGCAGTAAAATTCTAATATTCAGAATCAGTAAAAATTTTATTCAACTTTTTACATTCAGAATCAGTAATATTTTTACTTAACTTCTTAGATTCAGAATCAGTAAAATTGTAACATCCAGAATCAGTAAAATTCTGGCTTAAGTTATTAAATTCAGAAGCAGTAAAATTCTAATATTCAGAATCAGTAAACATTTTATTCAACTTTTTAAATTCAGAATCAGTAAAATTTTTACTTAACTTCTTACATTCAAAATCAGTAAAATTAGCTAAAGTTCTTAGATTCAGAATCAGGAAAATTCTAACATTCAGAATCAGGAAAATTTTTATTCAACTTCTTATATTCAGAATAAGTAAAATAATATTAAAATTCTAAAATTCAGTAACATTAAAATCCTTACTATCAAGATCAATAAAATTTTTAATAAATTTCTGACATTCAGAATCAGCAAAATTCGTACCATATTTCTTAAATTCAGAAGCAATATTATTTTTGCATTTAAAATCAATAATCAATACAGTTCTAGCTAAAGTTCTTAAATTCAGAAGCAATAAAATTCTAATAATCAGAATCAGTAAAAATTTTATTCAACTTTTTACATTCAGAATCAGTAAAATTTTTACTTAATTTCTTACATTCAGAATCAGTAAAATTAGCTTAAGTGCTTAGATATAGAATCAGTAAAATTCTAACATTCAGAATCAGAAAAATTTTTATTCAACTTCTTATATTCAGAATAAGTAAAATAATATTAAAATTCTAAAATTCAGAAACAAGAAAATCCTTACTATCAGTATCAATAAAATTTTTAATAATCATTTGACATTCAGAATCAGTAATATTCGTTCCAAATTTCTTAAATTCAGAAGCAATAATATTTTTCATTCAAAATCAATAAAAAAATTTACTTAAGGTCTTACATTCAGAATCAGTAAAATTCTTAAATTGAGAAGCTGTAAATTTCATGTATTCATAATAGATAAAATCTATTATTTGCTACCAAATCAACAAAAGATGCTGTTCATTATCAATTCAAACCAAAATATATCAGATCAAATTAAACTCGCATGTACAAATATGGTCAATTGCATTAAATCGTTTTAAGATTATTCATTTAAAAAATGTTTATCTGCTGAATCATGCATGACTGCAGCCTTAAATAATTCTAGAATCGATTTCGACTTGCCTCAGAATAAGTATATCACTAGAAACAATTTCTTCATAAAATAAAATCCATCCGCAAGAAAAAAGTAGAAAAAGAAGGAATTGATGAATACTATTCATATACAACTGTATCAGCATTGCGGCGAATAACAATGCCCTAACCGTCGTAAGTTGTGTGTTTTATGACATCTTCAATGCATTCCCCTGCGTTTTAGAGTTTCATTTCTCAGAAATAATCCCTCATCAAATATTAATTTCATGCCTTACTATTGCATCCCGCGTGATTCATGGCTGGTGGGATGCAAAAGTGTTTCTTCGCAGAATAGGTCCATTCATCTTCGTATCTAACGTAATTCAGGTTACGGGGTTATTTTGATCGTACGTACTGCGTAACAATGTTCCGATTCTAGCAATTTCTCGATACTAGGTTTTTTTTAAACTTTTTGATTGCGCCATTGAAATTTTCTGTTAGTTGTTGGGAAGGGTTGATTTGATGATTTTTTAAAAATTATTTTTTATCTCTAAGAACAATTTTTATCTCTACAAATAGTGAAAAGGTTTGTCTTCAAGGATATTTAAAAATCCAATTTAAATTATAATTAATTTCGTAATTTTTATCTTAATTTAATCCATATTAACATCATACTAAAATTTTCTCTTACTTTCCAATCCAATTCCAATTTTTTCAATTCCTACTATTAACTCACACTCTCCCTCCCTATATATATATTGTTCAAATTTTCAATCGTTGATAAAATACGTTTTAATTATCCAATCAAGTTCAAGTAAGTTTTTTAAAATTGTAGTGAATGACATTTCTTGTTAATACAGTTTTTTTTTTCAAATATTAACTCATAAGTTTTTTATTTATTAATTAAAAACTTTCTCGCCAAAAATTTTCGTTTCCCTGAAACCAAATAAGTAACGAATGCAGTTTCTTTTTCCCCTGCGCTAATGAGGTTAGATTTAATATGTTTTTGGCCGATTATTTCAAACGATTCCCTTTATTTTCTTCATGTTTGATGAATTTAAAAAGAAACAACGTTAATGAATTGATTTTTCCCGATTAATTTTGAAGTACTTTCGAATTAAAATAATACAGAATAAAGAATATTAGAAATTTCTAATCTGCATTGCGTTACCCCAACTGGTGTAGAAAAATCATACATTTTATATTGCCACAATTGGCTTTGAATCCTCGATTGATTTGAAAATTCAACGCTAGTATAATTTTTTGATCAATTATTTATAGTAATTGTAATCGCCATGCCGGGATAATCTGGTTGATATGGCTTTGGATTCGCATCCCTTGAACTGCGAGTTCGAACGCCATATGTAGAAAGGAAATTGGAAAATTTCCAGGAAATTCGCTTTCTATTTCATCACTTCATATTGTAACGTTTTGGCCGGGGCTACTGGTGAGTTGGGCCGAAGACAAGCCAGGTCTTAGAAGAAATAAAAATCTATTTATTTTCGGCTATAATACATATATATTTTTCGCACAACTACACCTTCTTGATTAAATAGGTTACAGGATTCCACTAGGGAAAAGTGCTGTGCCTCAAATAGTCAGGTAGTCTCTCTCGTAGATGAAGACGGAGGGTGGAGTTCTTGAAACTCCCGCAAGATCTGGCCCGAGGTTCGGGATTCTCTGCTTGTTGATTACCTGTTGGGGTTCGTAGAGCGTAAAGTGATGAACTGCTGGAAGAGCAACTCAGGAGGTAGCTGTTCAACTGGTTGGAGGTATTCCCAAAGCTCGGATGAGCTTTCACACTTCAGACGAGACGCTGAAAGGTTCCGACGAACTCCACGTGGGCTCGGCTACAGGGTGAGGCGGCCTACGTACATTCCAAAATTCTCTCCTGAGAATTTTCCACAGAATTCCAAGTTGAATTCTCGCTCCAATCGCCAGCTGATGCTACTCGTCAGTCTCCTTCGTCAGTCTCCTCGTCAGTCTGCTTGTCAGTCCCCTTGTCAGTCTGCTTCTCAGTCTGCTTTTAGATCGCTTTTCCACACCGTTTTTATCTCGGTCTCAGGAACCGGCCCTTGGTGGCAAATGACCAATCAGCATCATTCTTGGTCTCTATCGTTGTTTCCCGTGAGAAAGCAATTTGCTATCTTCTCACCTGTTATCTATATGACCGCCGCATCCGTTATCGATGGTTGTTCTCGGGGGAAGCAATTTGATTCTACTTGTTATCTATGCGGAAACGTCACAGCCCCGCATCCGTTATCGATGGTTGTTCTCGTGGGAAGCAATTTGATTCTACTTGTTATCTATGCGGAAACGTCACAATATTGTGACTCATCATATTTATATACGCATTTATATTAATTTTAATAATTAAATAAAAAGTAATTAAAATAAAAAATTTCTTTGTTAACCTAAGTAGTAATTGATTTTCAAAAAATGTTTTTATATTACTTAATGCTTCACGCGTTGTGTAAAAATGCTTACCTTTGCAAATTCTGACGCTCCGAGTGAAGGGATAAAAGTCCTTAATGCTAAGGCGGCCAGGGACCTTTAAAATAACTTTTTGCAATCTTCACCTTAGCAATTTCAAATGTCACAGGCACTAAGAGTAACACTATAGAAGATGACACACAAACTTTTAAAGCATTGTATTAATTTATAGCGAGTTAGAGGGGATGATATAATATAATATTAGCGATAAATAACGTTAATGAAAAAATGTTCCAGGCGCTTCAAATTTGTTCGAAATCGTTCCAATTTTTATTATTACTCACTTTAACCATTTTTTTAAAAAAAAGCTGGGATCAATCTTGAAGTTTGAGTACGAAATATCAAAATTAACCAATGAAATAACTCCCAACTACTTAAACTTTTTTTTAAAATCAGTAGTTTTAAGTTATTATAATGGTTAATATTGATATTTCGTGCTCAAACTTCAAGATTGATCCCAGCTTTTTTTTAAAAATGGTTAAAGTAAGTAACAATAAAAATTGGAACAATTTCGAACAAATTTAGAGCGCCTGGGCCTTTTAAATTAACGTTATTTAGCTCTAATATTATTTTATAATAACCCCCCTAACTCATAAATAAATTAATATAATGATATAAAATTTTGTGTGTCATCTTCTATAGTGTTACTCTCCTGCAAAATTTCAAATTGTTAAGGTGAAAACGGCAAAAAGTCATTTTAAAGGTCGCTGGTCGCCTTAAAATATTCTAGATGGTTCCCTATAAACAAGATAATGCAACCTAAATCTACCATTATGGAACAGATATATTCTGGAAGAGGGATACATACATCTCGGAAATGCTTATTTCAAATATTTTAACTGCAATTTTAATTTAATTTCAAAGTGTGCGAATTTTTTTATATATAATTTCTGAAAATATTGTTAGACAAAATTAATTTTTATACTATATAAAAATTCTAAAAAATGTACTTTTAATGATACAATTTAGTTAAGCACGTTAATTCCCTCAAGGCCGAACGTCCTACCGCTGGTGTGGTGTGGAGAGAGGGTACCACTTCAGGTGTTATTCTTGTCATCTGACCATGGTTCAAATTTACGAGATACGTTTCAAAGTGTCTCTAGTGTTTCTTTACAACGGAAAAGTAATATAACTAAACTAAACTAAACTCATAAATATTTAATTCATTAATCTATTATGTACCTATACATATAACACAGTCTACGTTTTTGGGAACGACGATCAAGTCTCTATCTTTCAAACGAAAAAATCTTTCTTTTCTAGAAAAAATACCCGAAAATTTGCACCTACTTAGAGCTTCGATCAATTAGTGACACGGAAAAAAAGGGGATTGAGGTGCATGTTCCATTAGCAATTTTACGGTGCATTTTACGACCGAGAAGCCAGAACAGGTGGTCGATCTATCACTTTCTCACCCAAACGGGGAAAGATTCTTTTTCCTTCTCGGACTCTTTTTACTTCCTCACGTACGAAGAGTATAAAGAGAAAGTATTCTAATTATCGAAAGAGTCGAGACTTTCACGTTTTAGACCCACCTGAGTCCGAAAAACACATTTTTTGAAATGTCTGTTCATCTGTCTGTTTGTAAACGTGATAATTCACAAACACTTTATTTCTTTGATACTTGATCATATACATAGTATACTGATAAATATAGTAGTCGTCAAAAAATTGTAGCCGAAATTTTGAATTTCTACATTTCAGACCATCAAAAGACAAATTTCCCGAAAATGTCCGTCTGTCTGTTACACAGATAACTAAAACACGCTTTGACCTAGACGGATGAAAGTTGTTATATGGTCTTCATACCTAATTCGTAGATTCCTATTACACTTTGAGCAAAATCCGTCCAGAGGAAATCCATCTGACCGACTGATTGAATTTAAGTTAACACGATAACTACAAAAGGGACACAGTTAGATATATAAGATTCAGTACAGAGATTTAGCATCTATAGTGTAGGCGCCTGCTGAATTTTGAGCCAAATCTATCTTTTAGTTGACTGTCTGTCTGTCTGTGAATTCAGGAACATGTAAACACGATTATCCAAAAACGTGATGACTTTATATGACTGTGTGTGTGTGTGTGTGTGACGGTTCATTAATTTCATTTTATGATCGTGATAATTAGAATAATTTTATTAGGATTTTAATCGACTTTGGAATGCATTGTTATAAATGGAACGTAAAAGCCACGGACGAGTTCGTGAATTAAGCTTAAAGGATGGAAATGAAGTGGGGCAAGAGAAAAATTATCATTTCTCAATAACTTTCTTTTTATTGAGAATAGAAAAATAAGCCCAACGAGCCAAATTAACACCCCATTAAAAGACGACTAACTTTGGTATTTAAAGCTTTTTGATAGCTATAAATCCCACTTTTTGCATGGGATTTCATTAATATGAGCGGTAGAGACAGTGATCACATCCGATTTTAGTCCCAAATTTTTATTTACATGTAGATACGGGACACAGTACAAACATAAAGCAAAAATACGAAAGACACACTAAACTATCCCATCCTCTTTCTCTTCGTCAGTCCCAGATTGACATCCCTTCACTCTCAGACTGACCTGTCTTCTCTTCTCGCTCAATTCTTATCTGCCCGCGTTCTGCAAGAAGGATTGCTATATGAGGTGAGAAGGGTTGCCAAAGTTAGCGGGCCTTACAATAACTGCAATATCTTAGAAGTCAGGGGCTGAAAAGGAATTTTGACTGTTTCTAACATCAACAATTTCTGTTTCCAGATAGTAACTCATATAAAAGGAAATCTACGTTTGCCTTGCTTGCAGAGAGGAATTCTTTTTAAATCTGAAGCAAAGCCACTAACTAGAAAATTAAAATCGAGAAAATTGAACTTGAAATCTGAATTAAAAATAGAGCCAAAACTGCCAGAATGCTAAATCAAAACATTAATTTTTTTTTAAAGTCGCCAACTTAATTAAATGTAACTTAGCATTTTGATAAAAGGTGGGGAGGAAGTTCGAAAAGTGAGAGAAAAACTCACCAATCATAATGTGTTGTTTTAGTTTTTAATGGCACTCGCCATGAAGAAGCTCGGTAACTCAGAGAGCGATTTTAAGCCAAGGGTGCGTCTCTTCATGGGGGGGGGCACATTCACACATGAAAAATTCTTAATCGAACACATGAAGAACAACCATACCCAAACCCGAACCTGGGATGCTCAGCTCTCGAGGAAAACGCGCTACCCCTATGCCATGACGCCGGTCACTAAACATCTTCTCATAACCGTTTTGCTAATTACCTCTAAAAGAATTTAAAGCAATAATTCCAATTACCCAATGGGAGTGGCGATTCGCTAGAGGGCGTCAGAGTCTCCCAAAGCGGCAGTCCAGACTGCCGATAATTGCGTGATTGGAAATTTATTATGATAGCATGCAGGGCCTGATTAAGACAAGGGCAGTTGCCCCGGACCTACACATAAATGGGTCCCCCAAATCAAAGAAAAATTTTATTTTATGTTTATTTTTTAATGAATGTTTTTCATTACTAAAGTAGTAAAACAGAGGGGGGCCCTCAAAGAAAATTTTGTCCTTGGCTTCAACTAGGCTAAGTCGGGCCTTGATAGCATTTTGATTTAATAGATGATATGCACATCAACTAGAGTTATCGGATACGTTCAGGACTCGAACTTAACACCACTCAAATCAGGGGGAAGACGCGCTATCCCGATATCAAAACGTGGACGTGTTAAGGCACCAAATGTAAATTCGTCTCTCATTAGAACAGTTCAGACTAAAGAAAGATAAGTACTTCTGAACGAATGCCCGCTAATTTAAATTGAAGTTGGCAAATTAGCTATCTAAAACTTGAGTCTGATCTATTAATTCTATAATGGAAATATCCCTCGATGTTTTCATCGCGTTATACATTTTTGAAGCCATTAATCCACTCAGTTGGCATAAAATAATCTTTCAATGGGAATTGGGAAGATAATAGACTAGATAAGTTGATGACATAGTTGAGAGTAAACGACTGCCTCAATGTAGACGAGAGAAGAAAAAAAAAGCCACTGAAAAAAGAAGTGGCGATTGAAATGTGCGATGTGTTGAAAATATGCGAACGATTAGATGAAATCGATTCTTTTATACAAGACCTCTGAAGCATGAAAACTGGAATAAAAATATAATAAAAAATTGAAGGTACGAGTTATAAGTTGAGTGATAAGTTATGATTAATTGCTTCTGTGATGATAGAAATTGAAATGAGAAATTGCAAAGAATGATTACATTAATCATTTTGATTTGATCTAATTTTATTTAAAGATCTCTTCCGATGAAAAGAGAATGAAAAGTGAATTTATCAAGGTTTTATAGAGAGAGATAGCGTATCAGCTCAATAATTCCTTGGGAGATATATCGTTAAGATTAAAAAAAGCGGAAATAGTCTCCCTAAATCCTTCTCGCATGTCAGAGAATATCTTACATGGCAATGGCTTACAATAGGTGCGAAATGTTAACTTTTTGGCATGAATTAAGCAGTTTTAATGAATCTATCGTGCCATCTTTGGCGAGGTATTTGGCGATTAATCCATGATACGGGGCTAATAATATCCAAAAATTGAATCTGTTTTTTAAAGAAATTTTAGTCACCAGATTGAATAAAAAATTTCACACAAAGTTTCATTTGTAGTCGCAAATTCTCATGCCAGATTTGATATATTTTATTTAAGTGAATGCTTCTTTGAGTCATCACATTTACATGTTTCTTTTGTTGTTATTGTTACTAATGGCACTTGCCATGAACAAGCGCGCTGACGGTCGTCAGCGATTTTAAGCCGATTGAGTGACTCTTGTTTTTGAAGTAGTGTCAACTAGGGCCAAGAGTTAGGGCCGGGTTAGCCTAGTTGGTAGATCGTTGGATTCGTTTTCCTTAGGTTGGGAGTTCGAACCTCGGTGGTCGAAGATTCCACGAGTGTGTGGTTCTTGGCGCTCGTTAGATCTGCCGTGGTCACAAAGTCCGCCATTCCGAGAGTGATACCACTGGGGGTACTGGGTCAGATGTAATCGTTCTCTGTTCCAGGTTTAAATTAAGGTCTGTAGATGAATTTTAAAAAAAGTTGTGACGTATGTGTAGCTGAGTCGTACTCTTGGCACTGGTTGGCGCTTTTGAAAAACGAGAGACGCTCAATCGGTTTAGAATTGCTCATATGTCAGCAGACTAGAAAAAGGGCCATAAATAACAACAACGGACCAAAAGTACGACTTAGCTACACCCCCATCAGATTCGCTTGCACAGCCCTCTTCTTACAGAGGGGCCTATTCATACACCTAACAGATAGTACACAGAAGAACAACCACTTCCTGACCTGGACTCGAACCTGGGAAGCCCAGATTATGAGGAAGACGCGCTACCTCTGTACCGGAATGCTGACATGCATGTTTCTAAAAGTACGAACAGACAGACGGTTAATTCATTGTTGGGTTCAGCACAAAATTTGACAGATGATTATACAGTGGATATTAATTCTGCGTACCGAAGATTATCTATCTGCTTATCGTTTTGTAGTAATGTGACAATCGCTCTAATTCTCTTGGAAAGAACATATATAGTGGGGAAGCCTCATAAGCCAGATAACATCCTCCGGACAAGAGTGTCATTTTTTCTAGTGGCTATGTTACTCTGCTACAGACCATACATTTGCGAATTCGGTCTTAGGGCTATCCAACCCATTCATCCAGAATGGTGACCCGTGACAATGAATAAAAAACTTTTAACAGCTGTAGTGATGCCCTCTACCGACAGCAAGAGTCGTCAGGCGCATTTTAAGCAACAACCAAACATCACCAACAACAACTTACGTACTCTTTGTTTAATAGTATCGTTCATTTCACCATAGACTCACAGGTGGGAGAGTATGGGGGTTAAATCCTCATTAACCAGCTAACATCCACCGAACAATATTGTCACTTTCGTCAAGTGGCTATGTTACTCAGCTACAAACCCTAACGATCACATTTCGATCCTAGGGCTGTCCGAACAATTCATCCTCAATGGTTACATGCGACCTTGAATAAGCAATTTTTACACCTATTGTAGTGCCTTCTACCGACAGTTAACGTCTTCAGGCAGGTTAGAATAAGCAGCCAAGCATCACCACCAATAACTCACACACGCCCGCTATAAGCTTGGTGTAACAGTATCATTCGTTTCACCGTCGACTCATTTAGTGGGAGGATATATGGTTAAAGCCTCATAAGCTAGATAACATTCTCCGGATAAAAGTGTCACTTTGGCTAGTGGCTGTGTTACTCGGTTACAAACCCTAACGTTGTCAGTTCGGCCCTATTCATTATTCAAAGTATTATATTAATTTATATTCGGACGGCTGCACAAACAGACTTCCTCTGAACAGTTTTACACAAAATTTGTAAATATATATCAAATTTTGTATGAAGTCCAGGCTTAAAACCGTGTAACTTAAATCGTTTTTCAATTATATTTGTGACAGATAAATAGACAGACAGACCTTTTTCCAAAAATGTGCTTTCGAACTCAAGGAGGTCTAAAACGAAGATATTCGTTAACATGTTGAATTATTTGATCATACTTTCCTTAGGCTGGGTAGGGCGTTGGATTCGAATCCCTTGGGGTGCGAGCTCCAACCCACTAGCCTAAGACTCTCCATGAGTGTGTGTGTGTGTGTGTGTGTGTGTGTGTGTGTGTGTGTGTGTGTGTGTGTGTGTGTGTGTGTGTGTGTGTGTGTGTGTGTGTTGGACATTATATCTGTCGTGGTCGCAAACTCTTCCATGTCGAGAGTATTACCACTAGGGGTACTGGGGCAGAGGTGATCGTTATCTGTTCCAAATCTAATTTACGATCTGTGGGTGAATGAATAAAATGCATGAATGAAAAGTCTCCCATAAAAATAGTTTGAGATGCGTGTGAGCTAGAAGTCAGATTTCTGTCCTCGGGCACTTAGGGATCCATATCCTCAGAAGCTACTGCACCCCTGCTTCCGTTGAAAAGCGGAACGCGAGAACAACAACTTTATTTTAATTTTACTATGAATAAGAGAAGGCAGAAAAAGGAATTGTATTATAAAGTAGCCAATAAAAGTGTGACTTTTCTACTATTTATGATATATACTTACTTATTAAATTCAATCAATACTAAGAAATAAAAAAATATTATCTAAAAAATTTAAAATTATATTTTCAAAATAAACCTCTATCAGTGGCATTAAAATTGTTGCAATCAAAGTTATTTATTAAATTTTCGATTAATATTCTTTTTCCTTTCATACGTCGTTTTACGCCATTTCTTTGAAAAACATAAATGTTATTTTATAGTTTTTTTTTATTGATAACTGAGAATTTTTTAAAAAAAGAAGTTATTTTCGAAAATTCGGAAAATTTAATTAAATTTATCAGTACATCTCGATTTATAAAATATTCACCTTTTTTTTCTTTATCGAATACATCCCCGAATTCTATTTTCAAAACTAATTTAGTTAAGCTTTTCTTTTCAAAAAATGCTCCATAGCATAATAAAGCATAAACTATTCGGTATATTCCATAAATTCCGTTCCGGTTCAATAAACGTTCGGGCAACATTCTATTTCCAGAAACTTATCAGCCAAACGAATTCAGGAACGATCGATAAATATAGGGAAAGAGATAGTTAAGTGTTCAAACATAATTGATTTGTTATGAAATGAAACTTATTTGGAGAATAGCTGCTCAACTTTTAAAATCTAAACTGGTAAATTTTTTTTGAAAAAAAAATGTTTTTGATAAATCAGGGTTTTGGGAACTATGGTAGGATTAATATAACAAATAATATTAAAAAAAAAAACAATTTTTTTAAAATCAATTCCTATTTTGGATACTAGGAAAAATTTAAGAAGTTAGAAAAAATTGTAATTTAGTTACTTTTTATTAAATAATTACGGTTTTTATTCTAGTGCTCAGCTTTACAAGGAGGAGAGCAGTAGCTTCTGAGGGCAAGGACCCCTGAGCATAAAATCCAAATAACGATCACTTTTGTCTCAGTACCCCCAATGGTATAACTCCCGACATGGCGAACTTTGCGACCAGATTCGAACTCGCAGCACAAGGGCTGCGAATCCAACACCCTACCAACCAGGCTTTCCAGATCTAACAACCGCGGCTACTGTAAAGAACTATTACAAAAGCGATAAAGTGAGTTTTTAATTAATAAGTAAAATATTAATGAATTAATATTAAAAAAACTGTATTTTATAAACGATTGAAAATTTGAACTATATATATATATATATATATATA
>JAOUZG010032726.1:310004-321800 GCA_026289955.1 Argiope argentata | reverse complement strand
AAAAGGAGAGTGTGAGCTAATAGTAGGATATGGAAAATACACAGGGTGTTCATTAATTATTGTCGGGGTTTCTGTACCTCATAACTTTCGAATAAAAAATATTACGCAAAAACAGATTACGTATTCATAAATTGTGACTCAAAGAATTTTATTAATGATACTAAAGTGTAAATCTTGCACAATTTGCACTCTGTAGGCATTCAGCTGAAGGTGTTTATGTATTCGTAAACTCAAAGAATTTTATCAATGATATTAAAAAGATATATGAATTTTCACATGTCTTCCCTTCGTGGCTCGTAACATATCGAGACGAAATTCGATTTCCCTTCAATTGTTCACCAGTATTTGTGTGGTAACATTTTGGATCGCAGTAACAATTCTGCGCTTCAGTTCATCAAGGGAGGGCACAGGGGTCTTGGACACATTGTTTCTGACAAACCCTCATAGAAAGAAGTCCGCGGTTAAATCTGGTGATCTAGGAGGGCATGGGCTTGGTCTACCTCTTCCACAACATCTGTCGGGAAAGTTCTCGTCTAAAAAGTCACGTGCAATCATGCCCCAATGCAGGGGTGCACCATCCTTTTGAAATATCACATCTGACTGATGTTGCTGCATCTGAGGGACCTCATACATCTCCAGCATGCCAAGGTGTATCACGGAGTTTATTGTTGTTTCAGAAAAGAAGAAAGATCCAATAACTTCAGTATGTGATAAAGCGCACCAAACATTCACCTTTGGGGTACCTCTTTCCAATTCACGATAATCTTACGGGTTCTCAGAGCCCCATATTTTAAGAGGGATCTTCGACGCATGTCATTTACATGTACAACTGGCGCAAGGGAATCCTAGGGATCTTTTAATGGCATTTGCAAAGCTGGACAATTTCTGTCCCTTCACTTGGAGTGTGGTAAAATAGCCTGCGTTAACTGATTCAGCAATTTTACAAAGCCTCTGCTGAATTAATTAACTAGAGCGAGGGGAATGGATCAGGAAATAAGAGAATAGTTTAGTATGAAGTTACTATGGGCTAAATTAAGATAAAGTTTGGAAATTAATTAAAATGTGTGTTTGTGTGTGCGTGCGTGTGCGTCAATTTACTTTCATGAAACAGTGAAAAAAAAATAGCTGTAGAAAATTAGCATTTTTACCACTGAGGTCCAAAATTTGATATATGTAGAATCTTGAAATTTTATATATTTATAATCTCGGCATTTGGACTATATAAGGATTTACTCCATCCAATTGTCTGCTTTTCTGAGCAATCATAATTAAATAGATAGTCAGCTTTTGGCGAAATTTGATTCAACTTTTGGCAGAGAATTTCAATTTTGGTGTAAAGATCATAGCCTACTCCAGACATAACGAGTTGCTCCAGAGTTTCTTGAATCAATAAATCGTTCCGTTCGAAGCCATAACGGAACTGGCAATGACTTAAGAAATACAATTAATTCCATGTATTTGAAAATTTTAAAAATGTTTCGGTGCTATCATTAAATCTGTAACAATTCTGGGTTCTTTTCCGTTAACCGGGCATCAGCGAAAAATCGCTAAAGAAATTTGGTGGCATTCTTCATTATTTGGCAATTTCTCGCTTTAAAATCGCCGTAAATTTGGCAGAATTCCACATTATTTGGCGATTTTTCGTTGCCATACGATTAACGAAAAAGAACTGAATTCTGTAACGAATGTCACTACATGGTTCCTTTTTCTAGTCCTATATCGGACTTGAATTTGGGTAGAGCATATGCCATCCTGGTAACAAAAATTCTATATGGAATCAGTACAACTGCTCCAAAGATTCTGATGTTGTTGTTGTCACTAAAGGCACTTGCCATGGACAAACCCACCGCTGATACATCAGCAGATTTAAGCCGAAAGGAGCATCTCTTGTTTTTGAAGTAGAACCAGCTAGGGCCAAGAGTACGACTTAGCTATTCATTCACCACATTTACTTGCACAGCCCCTTTTTACAGGGGGGCACGGTCACACTTCTCACAGATAGCACACAGAAGAACAACCATGCCTAAACCGGGATTCGATCCCGTTACTCCCAGAACACGAGAGAGACGAGCTACCTCTGTGCCAGAAAGCCGACCCAAAGATTCTTAAATCAATAAAGCGTTCCAGCAGAACTGACAGTGATTTAAGAATTCAATTCTAAATCTAGAAAAAAATTTAAAATGTCTATATACTTTCATTAAATCTGCAACAATTCTGTAATAAATGGCATGAAATGAATCAAACCATGTACAGATGGACTTGAGTTTGAATAGAGAAAATTCCATTCAGTGGAGCGAAAATTCTCTCATGCATTAATACGAGCTGCTCCAGAGATTTTTAAATCAGTAGATCGTTCCATTCAAAGCAATAGTGGAGCTGGCACTGATTTCAATATTCCATTAATTTCATGTCTCCAGAAAATTGAAAAATACCTCTGTATTATTAATAAATTTGTAAACATTCTTTAACGAATGTCACAAATGGTTGCTTCTTCCTTAAATCAAATCAAAATAAGATAGGCTTAAGTCTGGGTAAAGCAAAATCTATTCAGACAAGCAAAAATTGTGTCAAGAATTGATACGAGCTGCTTCAGAGATTCCTAAATTAATAAACCATTCTATCCGAAGCAGTAGCGCAGCTGGTTGCGATTTAAATATTCCATTAATCTTACGTTACTGGAAACAAGTCATACAAAACTTTATAACTATATCGAAGGACTCTAACAATTACGAGTCTGTACCTATGTTATATTTGATGTACTTACAATGTTGCCACTATTAGTAAGGCTGAATTAAATCCTCTAGGAACAAGGAGTCAATGCTAATCGTGGGGGTTGTTTTTTCTACTCTCTAATTTCCAGGAACACATATTTTTTATCGATCTTAATTATTAATGACGCAGTTTTATAGAGCTACTTCTTATAATCTAACAAAATATTTAATTATTCAACTTTTGGAATGTTGGTGTCAATACTGCATATATTAAAAAAGAAATTTCAGTTTTTTATTTGAAACAAATTTTTTAAGTAGCTTAAATGCTATTTAATGAGCAGAATCGGTCATTTTTTTAAAAATATATCTGTGAGTTTAAATGAATCTTCCGAAATTTAGACTCTTCAAATAGCGGGGTTTTAGTGGCGTGATGTCTAGGGTTTTTTTAATATTTAAGGATTAGTTTCTAAACCAAGATTAAAATAATGCAAGCGATGAAGAGACTTCTTTAAAACAATAAAAAAAATTATTTAGGGTTGAAGGGGAATATTAACAGAGGGAGTATTTACAGGGAAATATTAAAAAGAATTAAAAAATGGAGATATAAATAATCAGAAAGTTAGATTATTTCCTCTAGGAGGATGTTAGAAGTAGGACAATATTATGACTGAAAACATATATTACCGCGTAGCTTTGCTGGAATCGCTGATGCGTGAAGATTGACGTCTTTCCTATTCGAATGTTAGTGGGGCGTCTGCCTCGATATTAATTTGGACCGTTTTTCAAAAGCTCGATAGAGGGCGTTGTTCTGGAATGTTGTACTAATTAAAAGTATCGTCCTCTGAGAAATGATCTAACCTTTTACAACTCTTGCTTTGAATTACGTCCATCATCGGGTGTTGATAAAACAAGATGAAGGCAGATGTTGGTTAAATAAAATAGCTCTATGGGATGTCCTACATATACATATATTCTTTTACAATTTCTAAATATTATAATATTAAATTAATATTAAATTTGGGAAATATAATTAGTTGAAACAATATTAGAATAATACTTCAGCCTTAATTGATACTTGAATTGCGTTTTGAGGCATTCGAATGCTTAAATCTTGTAAATTAAATGGAAGCAAAAATTAATATGGTCAAAAGATATTGCAAAAGAATATTTTCAATTTTAAGAGTTCCTCAATGTTGCGGTTTCCTTAGGCAGCTGCCTACTTTTCCCATTTGATTCCCCAATCCTAACTATTAAAGTTCCACTTCTTGTAAATGCAATAAAGGTTAATGCAATTTTGACACATCCTTTATAAACTAATCTCAACGCTTTCTTGTCAATATAGGCAGGGCCCGACTTAGCCTAGTTGGGGCCCGGGCCAAAAACTTCTTTGGGGCCCCCTCTCTCTCACTACTTTAGTAAGGAAGAACATTCATTAAAAAAGGGAATTTAAAATAAAATTTCTATTTGATTTAGGGGCCCCATTTATCTGGGGGCCCGGGGCAACTGCCCCGTATGCCCCTGCCTTAGTCAAGCCTTGAATATGGGAGCCACATGGTAGCAGCAAAATGGAATGCTAATTCGACAAATCAGGGCAATTCCAAATAGTAAAATATTTAAGGGTGAAGAACCATGTCTCCCCCCCCACACACACACACACTCACAATTATTTATTTATGTATATAAGATAGCTCACTCTTTTTTTTAAATCTGAAAATTATATATTTGAAATGAATAAGAATTTAGTGAATACAAAAATGCCTTTCCTCTTTTTAAGTTAAACCGTCATTGAAAACAGTAAGAATATAAATGAATACTCTCATCCTGTCCATGCTTTTCGTCTTCAGTAGCATAAACACGAAGTGTTTACATACCAAATAAATCAAGTCACACTGTTTGAATATTCTGGAAATGGGGGGGGGGGATAGCAGTTATGTTTATTTTTATAGTTTTTTGTATTAAAGATATCTCAATTTTTCTCACCCCATAAAAAAAGGAAATCCTAAAATTCTTAAAACTTTGTCTGGAATAAGTAAATAAATATTATTCAATCTTTTCAGTTGATAAATTTCTTCTTGGTCCAGTAGGCACTAGTTCCTTCCTTCCATTTCGAAGAATTGATATGCCAATCGGAAACAAGAAAGATAAACACACACAGCAAATGAAAATTCACGCATTGAGACGTAATTGATCTGTTACGGCAAGTTCAATCGCTTCGTTCTCACACCCAACGGATAACACTTAGCTCCAAAATCCTATTGTTTGGTCTAAAATTCTCGCCCTTGTACCTAATTCGTAGGTGGTCCCGGGCCACTGTCGAGGGCTGTCATGACCCCCCAGTAAAAACAGGTTCTCCAACCCCACGTGTGTGAGCATTGTTACTCCCCCAGCCCCTTTACCTTTCAAGAAAAAGTTTTTACCTGAAACGTCACGCATACCAATATCTTTTCCCATTTGGCGATGTCGAAGAGAATTGGGCGAGTCGTCGTCTGCCAAATTTGAAACTTTATCGCCTTCTTGGCAGACTTACATAATAGACTATTTTTGAATGCAATAAATAAGAATAATTTATGGGAAGTCCTGGAGTTATGACTGAGTTTCCATAAATCCAGAATGGGGGGGGGGGGGAAGAAACTCTTAGAATGGGGTATTCTCCACTCGTCTTCCTCAAATATTTGAACAGTGTGGCGCATTTTATATTTAAATATTTAACGTTTTGAAGAAATTTGAGATGGGATTTCTCACCTCGCCTGCTACCGACTGGTAGGATATTCTATTCACTAATTTTCTATAAATCTAAAAATTTGGTACAGAATCCCATTAAAGTATTACTTTGACATACACAATAACCGACGGAATAATTGAGTTCACCCTTAGACAGATTTGGGTCTAACTTCGATGAGCGTATGTCTTTTTATCAAGTCAAAACATGATGTTTTTAAGATGAGGTTTTTGGCGTCAACAAAAAATCCGTAAGCGGACATTAAAAATTTTGTTATCTGCACGAGCATCTCAAAAAATCAGCTTTTAAAAACGCGTTGCCATTGATTGCATTTACAAAAGCCCTGACTTAAAAAAATAAGTCAATGACTAGAAAAATGTCATTTTGACCACGTGATTATGCGAAGCGAAATAAATAGAAAATGTGATATTTTTTTTAAGCAATCAATGTGAGACAAAGTTTTTTATTATTCTTTGCAATACTAAAGTGACTCATTCGATGGAACCATTAAAATGAATAAAAATATAATTTAGCTTGCAGGAGCACGTGGTGCTTGGCCGTCCAAGAAATTACGCTCTGACATGATGCATTGAAATATGCACAGCATATTTCATTTTAATATTTTTTCTTTTATTTTATGCAATAATAAAAAAACACAGCATTTTATAACGTTTTTTTAAAAAAAAAACATTCGTCCCAAATCTTAGATATATTAAATAAATTTGTTGTATTGTGGATTTAACAGATTTATACATCATTTTCAAAATTTGAAATCCGGCCATTAGATGGAGTTTTTTATTCTGAGCATCTATCAGATAACAAAGGAGATACCTGAGACGTTCTTCATGGTACCAGTGGAATGAGTTTCGACAAATGAGGTACAAATGTATTCACGTCAAATTTCTGTAGAACCCTTTTTGCATGATCCAGTTTCCAGTTGTGTAGAATCCCCCAAGATGGAACTCTGTAATCAATTCACCGTGACTTCAGTTCAATTCACCTTCAATTTCAGGTATTTTTTTGACTTTTTGAAATTTTAATAACATGGATCAGTGCTCTAGAAAGCGTAGTGTATCCGAATGAATTCCTTCAAATCTCTATTTAAGTTATCCACAATATTTATAATTAGATATTACATTAAAATTTGTATGATTTAAATGCGGAATATTTAATGAAACTATTAAATAAAGATTAAAAGGAAATCTGTTATGCATATTTCAGTGTATCATGTCAAGCATCACGTGCTCGTGCGAGTTAAATTATATTTTAATTCATTTTAATCGTTTCATCGAATGAGTCACTTTAGTATTGCAAACGGCCTAAAAAAAACTTTGTCTTACATTTATTGTTTAAAGAAATATCACATTTCCTATTTCATTTCATTTCCTATAATCATGTACTCAAAACGACACTTTTATAAGTTTTATTTGCTGTTGTCATTAACTTTTTTTAAAATCAGAGATTTTTTAAATGCAATGGCAACGCGTTATTAAAAGCTGATTTTTTGAAATGCTCATGCAGATAATAAAATTTCAATTTTTCGCCTACAGATGAAAATGTTTATTTTTCACCTACGGATTTTTATTGGCGCCAGAAAACCTCCTCCCCAAAACAATATCATGTTCTGCCATGATAAAAATTCTATGTAGGAAAAATTATGATAATGAATTAAATTTATTCATCCACTTATTTGCGTTTTGTAGTCACCAAATTCATTTATACTCAGATAGTCACAGAGAGAAAAAGATTTCTTGTTAATGGATTTTGTCCACATTTTCATAGAATATCTGTAAATGTTGAGAAATGACCGCAGACTAAATATCAACCGAATAGCCAAAAACATTTTTGAATTATCGTGATCACAGGGAAACATCGGTTGAGCTTTTTCCGAGATACACGAAATAAATATCTATACAAAAATTGCTCGTTTAAAGACGTAAGATAAATATTAAATACTTCCTTTTTAAATTCAACATTTTATTAGCAAGCTTATCAATTTTATTATCAAGCATATAAGTTCTCCACAAATGTATCATCCATCAATGATACTGTCGTCCATATCACTCTTTGACTGGTCAAATCGATTAATCACTGTCCATATTTATTCAAGTCTAAAATTTTAATCAGGCGGTCTGACATGATAATTGCTTAAGAATCATAAGGCTATGCATTTTCAAAAGGGTCTCTTTTACAAGGGTTCTGGTAAATATACTAATTACAAAACCCTGTGGTCATCCTATTACGATAAGCTGCTTATCATTTTAAACTGATAACAGGCCGGATATGATCATTAACTTAGGAGACCCCACTCCCATGTCTGTCCATCAAACATAGTCTATATTAAGATATCGCAAAATTTGCAAAAAGTTTTATATGCCAATAAAAAATTACTCCAATAAAAATTTTAAAGCTTCTACTACTAAATATTTATCCAGTTAGAAAGAAAAAAAAAGTAAAAAAAATAGTTAAAAGAATGCTGATCTTATATTTATCAAAGTAATAATAATTGATTGATTCGTCTGTTTTTATTTTAAAATTTTACTTTTAATTATATGGCAACAAGAAAATGCGCTCAAAAATGTATTAATATCGTGGCAAATCGGGTGAGTATAAATCCAGTAAATAAAAGTATTACTATGATATGCATTTAAAACATTTCATAAACTATACTACTATTATAAATGTGAAAGTTTGGATGGATGGATGACGTTAGTCAATCACACCAGAACAGTTGAACAAAATGGGATGAAATTTAGCACATAGATAGATTATATTCTAGAATAGGACATAGGCTAATATTTATTCCGGTTAAGTGAGTGGTTCATTTTTTAATAATTAAAAACTAACTTTCCAACCAAAAATCTTCATTTCCCCACCGCCAAATGAGTAGGACCAGTTTGTTTTTTCCCACGCTAACGAGGTTAGACTTAATATGTTTTCGACCGATTATTTCAAGCGATTCAATTTATTTTCTTAGTGTTTAATACATTTAAAATGAAACATTGTTGATTAATAGACCTTTCACATTCATTGTGAAACACTTTTGAATTAAAATAAAACAGAATAAAGGAAATTAAAAATTTCTCATCTATAATGTAAACAGGCGCAGAAAATTCACACATTTGCATTGCCCCAATTGGTGTGGAAAATTCACGCATGTGCAGTGTGTTGTAATTGTTGACAGTTGTATTTTCATTTTAATTAAAAGTTAAAAAAATATGTGAACAATACTGTAGTAGCTATCTCAATCTCAATCGTTAAATAAAGTAGACCTGACTTGATTTTAAAGATATTCGGATTAGATTTGCGTTTTTGCTTTATTTCAGATACACACTGTAAATAAATTGTTTTTAGGTTAGTTATAAGTTTTTCTATGAGTACGAAGCCGCGGGTAAAGACTAGTATTTTTATAAATGTTAAAACTGAAATCACCGAAAAATTTATGTTTTGAATTTTGGAGGTTTTTGAGCAGTAGTTTATTTCAAGTTATTAAACTTTTTATTAATCTTTAATATTAATTATTTAATAAAGGTTTTGTGTAATAAATGTTAATAAAGGATTTCATAGTGAGCATTTATCAATAAAAATTCACAGCTCTAGATCCAAATTTCACAACTCTAGATCTAATTATTTGCTCTGAATAAGCAGTAGTTTTTTTTTAATCATGCATGCCACACATCACAACATGGTAATTTGTCAGCCAACCGGGAAACATTTCCTACTAGAAAGGTTGTTATTTTGTGAGGGAACAACAAAAATGCAAATTAAGAAACATTCTTTTCTTAGTTGCAAATAATAGATACGTAAAAATTATGGATATTGAAAAGTTAATAAAAGTAGAAAAAACAACATTTACTTAAAATAAATTATGAACATACTAAAAATATGTTCAAACTAGCAGTTCCCGCACGACGCAGCAGTAACCTCCGCCCGATATGACATGGACATGTTACGCAACATCAAACAAACATAAAAATATGTTTAGAAATTATCAAAAAGTAGCTACAAAACCATTTATTACAGCACTCATTCAGAAATATTTAGACTGTTAGAAAGATAAAAATAGGATATGTCCGTAGACAAAACAGAGGCTCCTCAAGATATTCATTCTGTCTCTGTAATTCAACTGTAGTGCGATTTAGGGAAAAATGGTCATTTCGCTCTTCAAAAGACTCTCCTTCCCCAAGTGTGGATTATT
Source organism: Argiope argentata (assembly GCA_026289955.1). NCBI lineage: Eukaryota > Metazoa > Arthropoda > Arachnida > Araneae > Araneidae > Argiope > Argiope argentata. The sequence goes on along the minus strand of JAOUZG010032726.1, from coordinate 312,172 downwards.
TCTCTGATATTCGCTAACCGAACGTTTCTTTCCTCTTCCGTACAAAGTTGAATTTCCTTTTTGGGGGGTGCGTAGTCAAATTTTAATCGCTATTTAAAATCACACGTAAACAAAGAAATGTATCGCATATGCATGCCACAGCTCTTGCTGTTTACACATGAGCAGTTTGAGATTTTCGCACATGCGTCGATAAATGAAAAGTTGAAATCGCAATCATAAAACTCTCCTTTTTATTTTGATATGACTTTAATGTGCTAAAAACTTCCCTTATAAATGCTCTACAAAATGGTATGAATATCTCCAATATCCGTTAACTATTCCTAGAGTTCTTGTGGTTCAAACATACAGGTGCTTTTAGGAGACTTCATTTTATACTATGTACAGATGAGAAACTAAATTGACTTCTTCACCACTGTTAAGGGCAGAAAAATATCTAAATACACTATTGCCATGTATTTTTAAGAAAGAAATTAAATACACACGTTTTAAATTTTATAAAAATTTTCGTAACGATCTCTCAACATAATTCTTTATGGACAAAAACACTGTATGAAAGTTTCATTAAAATTACAGATTTTTTTTATTTGCTGCTAATATTTCTTACTTAAAAGTATTTATAGAATTTCTTCAGTGTTACCAAAAATTTTAACACAATAGGATCAAATCATGCATTTTCTATTTAGAAGCATTCGTAGAAAGATTTCAGATGATGAAACAATTATTTAATCACACATTTTTTCATTTTCAATCCTCATGAAACTCATTACAATACAATTAAAGTTGATTTAAGAACGCCATTTTTCATTTAAAAAAAAAGCCGAGCTTAGATGTAAGCCGCATTACTGCTAAAAAGAGAAAAGAATCGGTTTCTTTAATCTTTTCTCGCAATTCGATAAAAAAAATTATAATAAAAGGGAGTACCATTTGAAAAATGTGCTTCAAAAATTCTTTTACGGTAATAAAATGCTTTCTAAATATAAAATATTGTGGTCGAGTTACTTCAGAAGCAGATTATTAAAAAAAATTATTTCTTTGGGAAAGATTTAACAATTTTTTTTTAAAAAAAAGATGCTGCTGACAACATAATTGCTGCTTTTATGCATAATTAACCATGGTTTAATTCAGTGGAAAAGATAGGGATTTTTTTCCCTTTTTGAGAAAGACTAAAAATACCTTTGGGGGAAAAATAAAAAAAAACATTTTATGGAATCCAATCTTATTCTCTGGCTGGAAGAAGATCCATTTCCCCATTTTTATTATTTATTGAATTTTTCTGGTGAAAAAAAAATTAAAGATAGAATGATTATGGAGGCACCAATCTCCAAGGAACTCTTAAGAACTGCCATCGTATCTTGCACAAGAATTAAATCATTGTTAATTAAGATTTCTATACTTTTTTTTTGAGTATTTCTCAAGGCTATGTGTTTGAAAGAACCTATAAATAAATTGGGATATCGAGAAGATGAATACCATAAAAACCTCGAATGAATGGAAACAAAAATATTAAATGTACAATATACTTATACACAAAATGAAGCTATAAAAGGAAATTTTAAAGGCAAATACCAAATGGATAGAATATCATAAGAAATTCTAAATACAAATTTCGGATGAATGAAATATCTTAAGAAATTTTAAACATAAATTTTAAATTGATAGAATATCATAAGAAATTCTCAACACAAATATCAAATCGATAGAAGATCATAAGAAATTATGAAAGCAAATATCAAATGGATAAAATATCATAAGAAATTTTAAACACAAAAATGTCAAATGGATAGATTACCATTAAAAAAAATTCTAAGCACGGGTATCAAACATATAGAATATCATAAGAAATTCTAAGCACGGATATCAAATGGATAGAATATCATAAAAAATAATAAGCACGAATATCAAATATATAAAATATCATAGAAACTCTAAACACAAATATCTAATGGAGAGAATATTATGTTTAAAAAATTCTAAGCACGAATATTAAATGGATAGAATATCACAAGAAATTCTAAACTCAAATGTCAAATGAATAGAATTTTTAGAAGAAATTCTAAACACAAATGTCAAATGGATAGATTATCATAAGAAATTCTAAACCCAAATGGATAGATTATCACAAGAAATACTAAACAAATATTTCTAATGGATAGAATATCACAAGAAAT